>CABHPQ010082412.1:0-10220 GCA_902168405.1 Peromyscus aztecus
TTGAGAAAGCAGACTTACAGTTAAATTTGCATGCACTTGAAATGCTTGGAAAGTGTGGTGTGAGTTATTGCCTGCTGGACAGAGCAGGTCTCCGAAGTTACTTTTTAAAGATAAGATGGCACTTGTTTCCTCAGCAGGCTTGGTGCCGTGAGAGTTGATGACGGTGTGTGGAAGGTCTGGCAGAGTGATGCTGTCTGCTGAGACAGCAATAAATGAAAGGGTAGTAAGAAATGCAGTCCCCGGGCTGGAGAGATGCTCAGAGGTTAAGAGCGCCGACTGCTCTTCCAGAGGTCCGGAGTTAATTCCCAGCACCACATGGTGGCTCACAACCATCTGTAATGAGATCTGACACCCTCTTCTGTGTACATAATAAATAAATAAATCTTTAAAAAAAAAAAAAAAAGAAATAAAATCCCCAAATAGAGATGATGAAAAAAATTTGGTTCAAGAACTTCATCTAATTTCCAGATCAACATACCTAACAGAGAACACTTTCCTACCAACAAAAGTCATTATTTCTATTAATAATTCTTTATGCCAGATTTTGTGTTAGAGAAATCCCACCTTACTGAGGTGCCTCTTGCGACTCATGCTCCGCCATCCACCAAAAGCAGCTCATGATCTTGTTTCGAGACCACGTTCTCTCCAGGGCTGGGAATAATACTCTGCTTATTCTTACCAGACAGGAATTTCTTTTGAAGTTTGCCAGCTGTTTGCCGAGTTTTTGTTCTGGTATATTTTTTATTGATGTTATGGAATTACTAAGATTATAAAAACACTTGCTATTCTATGTCATGGATTAAATCTGGTTAGATCTTGTTCCTTAGTGGTGTCACCGTAACCCCTGAGGTGACCGGAAGAGTCATTGTGTCACCTGTCTTCTGCGTTTAGACTGGGGACTTCACTGTGAGACCACTTACAGCAAGGATGGGTTTTGGACATACATCACTCAGATTGCCACCTGCTCCCCTTGGATGTTCTGGATGTTTCTGAACAGCGTGTTTCACTTCATGTGGGTGGCCGTGTTACTCATGTGTCAGATGTACCAGGTATGTGCAAGTGCTTTTCCCTTGTACTTCTCTCTCCAGACACTGGGGCTTGTTAGGGATCCGTTTGGTTTTATTTGCTTTGCCTTTCTGACTTCTTTCCCCCTCATACTCTGCTTTTAGCAGAAATTTTTATTCCTGATGAAGATACTTGCAGTTGGACATGTGTGAACTTACATTGTAATACTATTAATTTTCTCTTCATTTTAATGATACTGTTTTATTATGTACAAATACTAGTATTTATTCAAAAACCTTTAAGAGATCTCCTCCTTCTCTTCGGTTTTTGGGGACAGTATCACTTTGTAGACCAGGTGGACTCTGAATTTAGGATCTTCCTGCCTCAGCTTTTTGAATACTAGGATTACAGTATATTTAAAAAGAATTTAAATACGAATCTGTTGGGGGAGGCAGTCTGTGTTCATAGTGTCTGTTGGTATACGTGCAGTGTTCAGTAGTCTTTTCATGTTTAATTGGCTACTTTTCACAGTTACAGTGATGTGTGTGAACTAGCTTGATGATCCTATGGAAAACCAAACACAGATTGTATCTTCTTTATTCTGTGCTTACATTAACTATTCAGAAGTGCTGACGGACTGCTCTTTCTTCTTCTCAGATAACGTGCTTAGGCATTACTACAAATGAGAGGATGAACGCCAGGAGGTACAAGCACTTCAAAGTCACGACGACATCGATTGAGAGCCCGTTCAAGTAGGTACACATCCCAAACACGGTGTTCCCTGTGCTGATGCTTCGTTACAAACAAACTCCATCAGTGGAGAGTGTTTTCTGAAGAACAGCATCTGAAGGTCTTTCTTTTAGCTGTGCTTAGAAAAGGTTTAATTCTTACTGAACACCATGATGTAGAGTCTGGCACATTAACTGAGTATACATTTATGCTCTTAATATATATACACTGTAAAATTTTAACCTCTAGCCTCATGCTTAGAAGTAGTGGTGCCCTAATTTTGGGCAATATTTAAAACTGAATTTTGTGTAAGCTCTTACCGACCTTCAAAGCTTCTCCAGTATGATTAGTTATTGCATGCTTCTGGAAGGGAAACAACTTCTACATAAGAATGAAAACCCTTATAGAGGTACAGTTATTACATACAAGGTGTTACTGAAGACGTAAAGCCCCTGAGCTCCCCTGACATCCTTCATCCATTGTTACTTTTATTAAAGCCCATTGTCAGGTTCATACTGTATATAGTTATCTTCACTTTCACCTCTTTTCTCAGTTTGGGACACAGTTTGGTTCATTGACAAAGAGCCAGTAATCAAGGGAGTGTGCTTTTTGTTGATGTTTTTGCTGTGTGTGTGTGTGTGTGTGTGTTTGTGCATCCATGTGTGTGTGTTTAGGAGCAAACAGTGGGTATGGCATGGGAGTGAAGTGGTTGGGTCACTTTAAAGTGTAATTGTGTAGTGTTTTAAAGTAGCAGAAGAAAAGACAGATGCTGGCAGAGCTGTGGAGAAACGTGAAAGCCTGTCTGTTTGCAGTGATACTCCTTTCTTGAGAGCAGCCTGACGTTTTAAGCTTAGAAAAAATGTTAACATGAAAAGTTATATTAAGTCATTCGTAATAACTGAAGGCTCCTTTCTTTTGGGTCTGATTTTAGCCATGGATGTGTAAGGAATATTATAGACTTCTTTGAATTTCGATGCTGTGGCCTCTTTCGTCCTGTTATCGTGGACTGGACCAGGCAATATACCATAGAATATGACCAAATATCAGGATCTGGGTACCAGCTCGTGTAGCAGCGTCTTTATCCTGTGAAACAACATTGCTGCGTGGTGCCTGAAGATTGTGTCTGTCCTGTCTCTCTCACTCGAATCCACACCCTTGGAACAAATAGCATGCTGTGTGTAGGGCTAACAGTGACTTCACAGTCTTTTTTCAGTACTTTTATTAACAAACGCAAACATGGACAGAACACACTGCCACTTCTAGGAAGAATAAAGATCACAACAAGAATTGTCATGGTTCTTAATTTAGGAATTCATCACATACCCAACTTTGTGGTTTTGTTCTCATCACATTTGTCATGAAAAAGTGAACTTATTCTGTTACTAGAGATGGCATACCGAGGGTAAACTGTTGTTAGAACTAACACTAAATGGATGTTATGCAGCTAATTTGTATTCTGCAGTACTTCAGAGTATTGTATCTAATTCCAGGAGAATTGTCTTCAGTTGCTGACTGGTATTATGTACACTTTAGATGTACATGTAAATACTGTGATGAAATCATGTGGTTTATTAGAGATCTACTGTACTGTGTCCTCCAAGGCACAGGGAAATAATGTCACGGAGATGTGCGTGCTCTTCTGTTTCCACTACCTGGTGCAGTGCTGGCTGATTTCTAGCGCGGTGAAAGAATTTCTAGTAACCTTGCTCTGAGGTCTCATGGTCTGATAATAAAGCACTTGCATGAGTATACTAAGTCATACTATTTTGTTGAAATTTAAAGCCCTACTAAGTGCATGTTACACTGCATAGAATGTATACTAGCAGATACTGTCCAGTGAAGCATAAATTAGGATTTCTTTTCATGTGCAAAACAGCCCAATTTTTTTAAGAGTTGAGGTGGATTTTCAACAAGAGGCAAAACAAATAAGCTAATGCAAAATTCTTATTAATAGAGATAAGTGGATATGCTTCTTTTTAAATTCTGAGCTGAAACAAATTGTAGACAAAATAATGGAGTTTAAGCTAAAGATGGAGCATGATCTCTGTACATAGCACATGTGAATAAATGAAAAGCTAATGGAATATTCTTTTTTTTTTTAAAGGACCTATCAGAAAGTAGAATTTAAACCCCAGGGTTGTTTTAATTTTTCCAATCTTGAGTAGGTTTTGAAGTTTGTAACACTTTCTGACACAGTCTCTGATTTTTCTGTTCAATGTGACGCACTGATCAAGTTCTGCCGCAGCATTTCCACACCCTCGTGAATACAGTTTACAGTGAGACTTGGTTGAATCCTCTTAAATGCTGTAGCAAACTGTGGTTCGAGCAACCTGTGGGAGGGGATGGAGGAGGGGGCAGACTGAGACAGATCCTAGACCAGTGTAAAGAGTGTGTATGTGTATATAAATAATTTATCAAATAGTTTTCTTTTGTGTCTATACGTATTAGTGTTTTTAAAGCTGCTCATTTCATTTTGTCCAACCAAAAAGAAAAGGGAGAGATTAATGAGCTTCTAGTGATGTTCAATATTGCTATTAATAGGCACTATACCCTGCAAGTTCACTGCATGTCCAGTGCTAGGTAAAATTAGTATTCCCTGTAAAATGCTGGTTACAGGTATTCAAGCAATCTAGTGGTATACCCGCCCCTTGCCTTAGTAAGAGGAGCAGTGAAGATGTATATAGTTGATGTTCAGTATTTCCAAGTACTACCATTTTTATAGTAATTTCTTTGACCATAAGTCACCCCCCCCCAAAAAAAAATGACCCTTATTGTATTTGAGGGTTTTAATATTAGAATTGGCATATGTACTTTATTTTTGAAAAGGGAAGAGATGGGTGTGGGGTGGTAATAGCATTGTACCATTTTGTCATAGAATGTAAAAAATTGGTCAACTGTACAAATGTCCTTGCTAGTTTTGGCTAATAATGGGGGGAAATTTTAGGTAATTTTTAAATTCAAATGTTATTTATAAAATGCTAGGATTTGTTTTAATTTTGTATTTCGAGTCACTTCACATGAAGACTCAGTTGCAATTTTTATCAGATACATTTTTACCAACAGTTAAAGATTATGGTGGTTCTCTGTTTGAATAAGAATGTTGTTACCATGTTCTTTCTTTGTGGTACAATATTCTTTCAGTGTAAAAAGAGATGCTTCTCAGTCAAGCAGACAAACCCTGTAGATGTGTAATTACATGGAAAATATTTGCAAGGAGATGCTTTTAGCACTAACCATTTCATAGTCTCCATGACTGTGGCAGACTTGTCCGATGGTCTGGAGGCATCTGCGCAGCATCTTTTGTTACTTTTAGGTCTTGTGAGGGGCAGTTTAACCCAGCTCTCAGGCTCTATGGGGCAGCTCTCTGAGGGCAGTTCTTGCTGCTCAGCCAGATTCTCAGCTCTGGACGTCAATTCTTTGGAGTTTTTTCATCCATACTTTTTGTTGTTTGTAGGAGTTTATTTTAAATACTAGGCATAAAAACGCATCCTACTTAAGCTATGAATATTTTTATTTTATATTTTCTTTATTTATAACTGTGCCAAGTATTATTTTGCTACTTATTGTGTTACTCTGTGGAAAGAAAAACTTGTAAAGTGTTTAATAAATTAGTCCTCCTTACATAAATTAAACCTGTCAAAATTTTGTAAAATATTAATCAAAATAAATATTGACTCTTACATGCGGTGGTTGCTCAATTCACTTAGAAGAAATTGATGAAACTGTGATCTGTAAAGATTCTGTATTTCTGTCTTGATCAGATTGGAGTCAAGTGCTATGGGATTTTATAGGAATTTGCATAAGTGAGTAAAACTGGTGGTATTCTAAAATTTCTGTGTGTGTGTGTGTGCGCGCGCACGCACGATTCTTTTTTGTTGTTGGTTGTTTGGTTTTTCGAGACAGGGTTTCTCTGTGTAGCTTTGCGCCTTTCCTGGAACTCACTCAGTAGCCCAGGCTGGCCTCGAACTCACAGAGATTCGCCTGGCTCTGCCTCCCGAGTGCTGGGATTAAAGGCATGTGCCACCACCGCCCGGTAATGTGTGTGATTCTTTTTCAATAAAAAGATACATTTTTTTTCTTAGTATATTTTGGATTCCGTGGAGTTAATAAGGACCTCAGGAAGTATATGAATATAGATTTTGAATGTAAGTATGTCTAAATCCTTATAATAAAATTTTGCAAAATGATAGCGATGAAATTTTGATCCCGGTCACTTCAGATGCGAGGCATGGCAAAGAAGGCATCTTTGCAAATTTAAAAGGCAAAATGATGATGAGACCCCTGCCCATCATTCATGTGTTTCCCTGCGGTCTCAGGCTAGTGGGAAATCAGTAGCTGCAGGCTGGACTACCTACCACTCGGTTCGTAATCCCTTTATGATAAGAAACAGGTGCTCCAGTGCTTTGCACTTCACTTTGACGTCCTGACCAGCCCCTGTGTACTGGTAGGCCTTGTCTGTGATGTGGCTGAGTGCCTGGTTTAGTTTATAGAGTTCCTTAGCTTCACCAAGGGCTTACATGTTTGTTAAATAGATTGGTGACTTTTCAAATAGAAAGTCTGTAGTTGCAAGTAAAATATCCAGTGCTGGTCTAAGTCGCAAACTCAAGGAAGCCAGATCTGGCTTTTAGAAAGCCTTCACCTCTGCACTGGATGGGTGTTCTGCTGAATGACTTTACTCAGATTAGTCTATATTTGTCATCACATGTTATTAGACTTGAAGAGCTTTTGCTTTGTTGCCCAGGCTGGCCATGAACTTGGAATCCACCTGCCTCTGCTTACCAGGTAGCAGGGCTTTTAAGTGTGCATCACCACACCTTGCCTGATGAAGTTCTAATAGGTGACAACATTTTAATTCCTAGTTATTTGCATTTATTTATGTCATCAGAGAGGTTCACTGTGGCTTGGCTATATAAATGTACAGTTTTACCAAATACACAGCTGCGTGGTTCTATTGATTTACAGTTTCACCACATTTGAAATTTCCAGTTAAGCCTGCAACTCTTGGGTAGCAAGGCAGCAGGTCCTGTTACAGGTCACCGACTTCCACGGCTGCTTAAGTGCTCTTTTCTGTTTGGATTGTTTGTCACTGTCCGGTGATTTTTCCCGCAGAGTCTAACCCCCCATTACTATGAATCAGTATTTTCACCTTGTACTTTGTAGTTTTTTAGCTGTAATATCTGATTTGGAAGTTTATTTATTCTTTTCTCTACTCTTTGAAAATATATAGGTGTTTCCATAACCTCCTCGCCTGTTTCTTTTTTTTTTTCTCACATCTCTGCTTGTTTTGGTGACTTTTGGTAGTTTCCTTCCTTGTTATTGACGGTCTGTTTTTAGTGGGTCCCCCCTTTTTCATACCTAGTAATTTTTTTTATTACTGTTAGATTTTTGTATTATAAACATTTTGAGCTTTGTTAGGGAATTCAGATAAGTTCTTGGAAAGTTTATCCTTTTTGGTCTTGATTTTAAAATGTGTCAGGCAAAGCTAGAGCATCGCTCAGTTTACTAATAGCCTTCTGTGTGAAGTACACTAGCCAAAGCCCCAGCAATGCTTCATTTACAGTCCTGCCTGTGGGGAATGGAGCCCTTGCTGTGCCATGGGAGCAGCAGACATTGTCCTAAGGACAGTAGAATTTTTTTTCTCCCCCACTGTGTGTGGAGGCCAGAAGTGGATGTCAAGTGTCTGGCTTGATCACTTTATTTTCAAGACAGGGTCTCTGAACCTGGAGCTCATCAGTTCAGCTGGTCTAGCTGGTCAGTGAGCTCCAGGGACCCCTCCCCCAAACCCCAGGGTCACAGATTTGTACCACTGCAGCAGCTTATGTCTGGGTGCTGGGGACCCAGCCATACTTATGCTTGCACATTCACCGAGCCATCTTGCTAGTCCTCACCGCATACCCCAGTGATCCTAATGAAGACGATTTCCACCCACACTTGGGGAACTGTCCCTGGGAGGCCAGCTCCCACCTTTAACAGGGTTCCTATGACGGGGAGAGAGGCATAAGGAATTTGTAGATCGATAGCAGAGATGAGACAGAAACACGGGATAGCTTCGGAAGGACCTGGATCAAAATCCACCGGCCCCTTCTGTCTCTTCAAAAGGGCTTTTTATAACAATGCCAAGGGGAGGGGCAAAAGACCTCCCCCTTGCTAGATCAAAGCACACAGCACAGCCAGGTGCAGACCCTTTCACACACCTGGAAACCACGCATGTGGTCAGGTCATCCCCTATGCAGCCCTACTGGGTAAAGCAAGCTCAGATCTCACCAGGAAACCTCCGTGGGCCTCCATGACTGTCCCGTGGAAGAAGAGTACCTACCACCACCAGACTAGCGGGCAGAAGGGAAGGAGGAGCTGCAGTGGTGGCTGCCACCTCGGAGATGTGATGCCTGACAACCGTGGGTTGATGCAGCTTGACTGATAAAACGATCTGCCTGGGTGTGGGTGCGGGAACATGGAAACCTGCTAGTGGCCATACCTTCAAAAGAGGATGATAGCCCACTCCCACCCCAAGCAGCTACTAACGGCCAGTAGCTCCCTCAAGGAGAGCTGATGGAGGGCACCTCAAAACAAAAACCATGACATTTGGAGGGTGGTGCGCTAGGTGATGTGCTCGCTCTTTGCTGTATAGATACGAGATTCTCAAAAATGATTTTTAAAAACCTTTTTCAGCTTCCACAGTGCAAAATGTTAGCCTAGTGCGGAAAGGAGTTGATTGTCTTTTTAACACTTTTTTTTTAATCTGGGGGGTGCTTTTCACTGGAGGAAGGAACTAAATGATCTTCCACTACCTAAAATCACAACAGCTCCTCCAAAAGGTTAACTGAGAGCCAGTACCCAGATCAAGCCGAAACTTTATTTCAGATGTAAAAGAAGAGATGCTCTTAAATGCGAGTGAGCAGAGTGCTGTCTCGTCCAGCCCGCCTGTGCAGGTAAGGTGTGGTGCTCGTCGAGTTTCACAGTAGTGAGTGCTGGAAGGCCACCTGTGTTTGTTAGTGAAGATTCTGTGTGCGGTGCCTCGTTCTGGGTGGTTCACACCATCACTGTGCATGAACAAGGGCCCCTGCTCCTTGACCGTAGCCAAATCCCTTGGGCCCAAAGTTCTTTGCGTAGCACCCTACAAAGGAGAGGGTGAGTTAGTCGGAGTTCCTAACCGTTGCTCCCACCGTTTGCTTGAGACAAATGTCCATAAACTTAAAAACCAACTGTAGACTCCGTCAGAGGTCAGTTTAAGATCTAGTTTTTTTTTTTTTTGGTTTTTTTCGAGACAGGGTTTCTCTGTGTAGCTTTGCGCCTTTCCTGGAACTCACTTGGTAGCCCAGGCTGGCCTCGAATTCACAGAGATCCGCCTGCCTCTGCCTCCCAAGTGCTGGTATTAAAGGCGTGCGCCACCACCGCCCGGCCAGTTTAAGATCTAAAGTGTGCTCTGTTACAAGCATCCTTGTGTGAAGCAAGGCCAAGGAATGTCCACTGCAGTGTAGTTCGATCCTGCTGAGTTATAAACATGAAGTCCTGCTAAGTTATAGGTCTGTTATCTTCACATGCTCGTACGCTTTGCTTTAAAGCAGGACGTCAAGGCTGTTGGGGAGGCCGTGCTGAGGACGGGGCTCGGCCTTGTGAATGTGCTCCATGAGCACATTACTGTTCGGCCAAATTCCCAGCCCTGTGGGAGTTACACAGAGGAGTGGGAGAGTGCACTCACTGTCACACACATCTGTCTGCATCTGATTTTCAAACAGCGACACTACACTGGGTCAGGGCTCTTATATCAGATGCCCCATCAACCTAGAAGGCCGTGTGAGATGTTGGAGAGCCGAAACAAAGGGATTTTACCTTTGCAATAGATTTCACCTTCTTTCTCAGTCAGAGTTGTAGATTCAAGGCTCTTCCCACACTTGGCACACCGGAAGCAGTTTTTGTGCCAGGGCTGGAAGAGACAGATGTGTTAGGACGTTTAAGAGGCTTGTCTCCTTTGGTCTGATCAATGCAGCAAGTGGCTGGGGAGAATCAGCCCACAAGCAAGTTCCTCATGCACTTTGGCTCAGCTAGAAAGTCAGACCTGGCCCTCCTCCCTGTCCATAGTCTAAGCACCCATAAAGGGCAGTTTGCCTGGGAGCAGGCTCTAGCCTTGCCGCAAACCCAAGTCTGCTCCTTTGAAGTTGCCATCTTCCTGGATGAAAATTTAGCAGCTCAGAGGAATTAAGTGGTGATTTCTGTAAGTCCAGATACGGCCGTCTGATGTCCCAGCCCTGATTATACTGCAGAACCTGTACAAAGCAGGTTGCTCTCACAGTTTGGCCTTTTTAGAGAACACGCCTGATGAGAAAGTTCCTTTAAACATGATGGCTAAGCATGGCTATCACTTCTATAAATTAGTGACTCCGATGGGAATTCAGTTGGAAAAGCTTAATCTTAAACCAGAATACATTGCCTAAGTGGGAAATGGAAATGGGTGTGGGGGGTGGGGTAGGAGTCGGGGGGGGGGGGGG
>CABHPQ010082433.1:0-13369 GCA_902168405.1 Peromyscus aztecus
CCCTCCCCTTGGTGTTTTCCACCTACTCAGCTCTCCCCACCTTCACTATTGTGAAGGGGTGTGTGTGTGTGTGTGTGTGTGTGTGTGTGTGTGTGTGTGTGTGTATGTGTTCATTCTTTTACCACCAGGTCTATTTGATTGAAAGAAAGGCTTTACTGGTTGCTTGGATCTTAAAGGTACCATGCTAAGCCGGGCGGTGGTGGCGTACACCTTTAATCCCAGCACTCGGGAGGCAGAGGCAGGCAGATCTCTGTGAGTTCGAGGCCAGCCTGGGCTACAGAGTGAGATCCAGGAAAGGCGCAAAGCTACACAGAGAAACCCTGTCTCGAAACACCAAAAAGAAAAAAGCAGGTACTCCTTGCTCATGACATCGGGTGCTTCTTTGCAGGGAGCTGGGCATCTCTGGGAAAGGTGGGCATGAACAGAGAGAATGGAGTGGCTTCAGACGGGATCTGTGCTAATCCTCCTCTGAGGTTCTACCTTAGCTCCTTGAGATGGAAGGGTTACAGGCTGGGGATTTAGCTCGTTGGTAGAGCATTGGCCTGGTAGGTGTGGGTTCTGAATTTAATTCCTAGCACCAAAAAGGAAAAAGAAATGGAGGGATTTTATTAGCCCCAGAGTTTCAGAGGAATGGCGATTTCATCAGTGGCTTGGTTCATGGCGGTGCTGTGGGGACATGACTGAGCCTGAGTCTCCGTCAAGCAGGGGAAGCAGGTGGTCAGCAGGTCACGTCTTACATCGAAGCATGGTGGCAGGGCAGTGCTTCAGATTTTCCTTGCTATCTATTCTACCCATGGCCACCGTTCCCTCCCGGGAGCTTCAGAATGTTGATTTTTCTCTGGCACTTTCTTTGCCATGCCTCCCCACTTCTACTGAGAAGTTGTGGAGAAGGGCGGGTTCTCTAAGAATGACTAGTGGATCTTCTTCTCGACCCTCCTGGCTTGGGAACCAAAGATGAGTTGGCTTGTGCCTGCACCTTAACAAATGTGCTGCGCAGTCCCTGAAAGGGTGGCGCGTTCTCAGGGGTAAGTGGGGAGACTGCTAATAGAAAGACCCAGGATTGGGCTTGGGGATGTGGCTCAGTTGATAGAGTGCTTGCCTACCACATACGAAGCCCTCAGTTTGATCTCGAGTACCACATAAAGCTGGGTTTGGTGGTGTGTGCCTATAATCCCAACACTCAGGAGATAGAGGTAGCAGGATTAGGAGTTCAGGGTCATCCTCAGCTACATAATGGATTTGAGGCCGGTCTTGGTTAGATGAGCCTCTGTCTCAAAACAAAACAAAACAAAAATAACAACAAAAAAAAAAAAAAAAGGAAAAGAAAGCCAAACAGCATCATCAAAACCCCCAACCCCCAACCCCCAAAGGAAAACAATAAAAAACCCACTGACACAGAATTACCCCGGGAGATGCTAGTGGCCACCGGGGCCACTCACTGGAATCCCTGATACCGCCCACCTTTGCCCATTATTGAAGTTTTCTGCTCTATGCTAGGTGACAGCCATGTACAAGGCAGTGATGCAAACACACTTAATGATATTCACAGCCGAAGGCCTACAAAGTCAGAGTGGGAACAGATAAAACAGAATCCTGCCTCCTGAAAACCACATCCATTAGAAAAACAAAACCTAGATCGATGCAGCTTTTCTGTCAAGCCTAGCGCAGCAACATGACAATGGACCTCCTGAGGACCAGAAGAGTCACTCTTGCTTGAGCTTAGCAGACATATTTCTGCCCAGAATCTTATTCACTTATGGATACCATGTAGGGGATGAGCTTCCTGGGGGAGGGAGGGTTGGGGAGCATGGTTGGGGAGGCTCAGCCATCTCTGAGCAGGAGTGACCTGCGCTCCAGGAGCTGGAACCAAGGGCTCAAGCAAGACTGACCTTATTGCTCCTGGTGCACAGAATCTCTATGAGCAGAGCTTCATCGGTGCCCACGCCCTTCATGGCTTTCTGCAGCTGCCGGGCAGCGTACTCATTGGGGCGATCCAGAAGGGCCAAGGCTGTCTTCTCGAAGTTTCCACTCAGTTCACTCTTGAGCACTTCCTCTAAGTCCTGCAGGAAGCACAGAGCCGTTGACTGCAAGAGTCATGGGAAGAGAAGATGGGCGTCTGCCTACATTACTATGTGAGTTCCAGGGACAGGACACCTGCCCCAGACAGCCATAGCAATGATACAAGCAAAAGTCACTTGATCTTGAGGACAGTGGTCGCCACAATTGCCCATTCATCTCTCTCCTACCCCTACATCTGGCCGAGAGGCACCTTGCACAGAGATGATGCCTCCCCACCCTGGGATGACTTGCAACAGCAAGAACATGTACAGAATATTTTAGAGTTCTGGGAGCTTCTCTCAGCTGAAGTTCCACACAGCCCCGCAAAGCTGGCAGGTGAACCGATGAATCGCATTCTCTCCACCTAATAAACCTCAGAAAATGAAGAATGTGCCTCAAACATTCAGCTAGAAAAGACTCAACAATTTCCACTAATGGTCAGTGTTTTTATGGGGAAGAATAGCAAGACTTATGTCATAGGGTCATGGGGGAAAGAGAATCCGTGAAAAACTCAACAGAGTGCCTACATTCAATGCTCAAAAAAAAAATACTCATGGTAATGTATATTATGCAAGAATATTATTATTCCATCCTGAAAAGAATTTTCTGAGAAAACACAAATCAACTATTTCTCTGATTAATCTCTGAGCTCTGGGTTTGGGAGGAAAAGGCAGAATACTTTATGCAAGGGGGTCTGCTGTGTTCAAAGGGGACTGTGATATCACGCCTCTGTCCCTACTGTCTGGTCCCCTCACACCGCGTCCTACCAAGGCAGGACTTCCTCAAGACTATACAGTATGGGTCCACTGAGATATTTGAAATTCGTTTTTCCAGGTCAGAGAGGCATTGTTTAGGACTGCAGAGAGGCCCAGCTCCTCGGTCTTTTGACCCACAAGCATGAAAGCCAAGCTGGTATTTTCTATGCTTCTAAGCCCAAGAAGCAGGTGCAGGAAGCCCCAACTCCTGTCCTGGCTTCTCTGATAACTGGCCGTGGGTCCATGCTGTCACTGTTCCCAGGGCTCAGCTGATGTGAGGACTTATGGTTGAGTGTTCAACCTCCTCTGGAGTTTTCAGCATTTCTTTGGTGGTCTAAGCTCTGTGTGTATGGATACACACACACACACACACACATATGTGTATGGATCTATGTATGTAGCAACAATGAAAAAAGAGGCCATGAATTTGAAAGAAAGAAATGAGGATTATATGGGAGAGTTGGAAGGGAAGAAAGGGAAAGAGAAAATGATGTAATTATATCATCTCAAAAATAAAAGAAATAACTTTAAAGTTTTCTGAACCAATAATTTATGAAGAAGTACGAATCTCAAAGACAGCTGAATACAAGGATATCCCTCTATTAAGCCCCACTTGTGGAAACTGGTTTTCAAATCATTGTCCCATCTATAAGTTATTATGTGGGATTAGTCCAAATTGAATGAAAAATGAGTAAATGTAATAGAAAACGAGGTCAATTAAAAAAAACAATGAGTTAAGGAGTACTGATTTATAGGTATTAATAACAATGTTAATCTTTTGTCTAGTCAATGAAAGGTTCCAAATGCCTTTTTCTCAGACTGTGTTCTGATGTCAACCGTGTTGTCCCTCCAGGGGTGTGTAGAGGAGGCTGAGGCTAGCACAGCCCTGCATACCTTGCCATACTTCGCCTTGTACTTCTGCTTTATCTGCTGCCTCTCCTCCGATGTCCTGATTGACAAGACTTCGATGATGGCCGCCTCATCCGTCCCTGAAGTGTACGAGACAGATAAAGTCACGATCAAGAAACGCGATGGACGTTGTTGTTATTCAGGTCTAAAGATGCTGTGTCTCCGGCTTTAAAGGGGTCAGAGGCTAGAATGGGACTAGATGGACCTGATGGCTTTACTGTCTGGTGTTAAAAACCATATTCTTTCCAATCACACAAATACCCATGGAGACTTCACCCTGTGCGCAGGGCAGTAAGAGGCATGGTTAGAAAGAGAAATGCCTATGACATGTTCCCTAACTTAACTCCCAGGGGGATGAAAAAAATCTACACAGTGTTCAGAGCAGCACTGGCCAAAATCAACCAAAGGCTGAAAAATCCCAAAGTCCATCAGGAGACAGATGGCTAAACAGAATGTGGGGTATCTGTATAATAGAGTACTACTGGGTCACAAGGAGGACTAGAGTACAGAAAAATGTGAATGAACCTTGGAAATGTTAGACTAAGTAAAAGGAACCAATCACAAACGACCATGTATTGTATGATTCTATTCGTATGAAAATCTAGAACAAAGTGGGTTAGGGATTGACATAGTGGACAGGGTGTATGCAAATATGATAGTATTTTAAAATCAATCAACTATCTATGGCCATACCACCCTGAACACATACAGTCTCATCTAAAATCAATTAACTGTGGTAGGGCTGCATATATTTATGAATATAGAAAAACACTTGTAGGGGTTTGAAAGAAAATGGCCCCCAAAGGGAATGGCACTAAGGGGAGGTGTGGCCTTGTTGGAGTAGGTGTGGCCTTGTTGGAGGAAGTATGTCACTGTGAGGGTGGGCTTTGAGGTCTCCTATGCTCAAGCTACACCCAGTGAGACAGACCACTTCCTGTATATCATGATGTAGAACTCTCAGCTCCTTGTCTGCCTGCAGGCTGCCATGTCCTACCATAATGATAATTGACTGAACCTCTAAACTGTAAGCCACCCAATTAAATGTTTTCCTTTGTAAGAGTTGCTGTGGTTCATGGTGTTTCCTCACAGCAATAGAAACCCTAACTAAGACAACACTGAACTGTATATTTTCAATGGGTAAGTTATATGGTATATGAATTCTATCTCAATCAAGTTATTTTAAAGACCTAATAAAGAGTATGTTTTGTTCCTTATCCTCTGGGTACTTATAACTGAATAGATAATATTGAAGCCCAAATTGACAGAATATTAATCTTATCCACAAATGTGTGTGTGTGTGTGTGTATACATGCACACAAAAGACTTCGACACACCTCTAGCTCCTCACCTACAACCCAGTGTCATGTAGTTCCAAAGTATGTGAGAATGAAAAGAGTCCAAAGAGAGGTCCATGGTGTATATAGCAATAAGCTGTATACCACAGACAACAAGCAACGTAAATGCCCAAGGACCTGGCACTGTCTCACATCTGCGGAAGGCTTGTGTCCAGGCCACCCTGCAAGGGATGCTCACCAGTGATAGAGTATGCTAGGGTCCCACAACAACACTCAGCAGTTGTGAGTTCTTCAAGGCACTTCTGAGGCCATCTAGTTCAAAGTCTTAATGATAGACGAGGAAACTGAGAAAGGAACCTTTTATTGGTCTCTGCATGCATCTTTCTGAACTACAAACACTGTACTAGTTTACCCCTAGACTCCCATTAGTTTCTTCCCTCCCCTCCCCCACCTTCTTCTTGGCATCATATGCTGACCTGCCCTTCTTTTCCCTCTCCTGTAAGCTCAGTTTCCAATTGGCCTTTCTGGTTGTGATCTTCCTGTTCAGATGACCACTGCTCTTTGCTGATGCACTCCAGACTAACCAATCTAGCCTAGCTCTCTCCTCTGAGTTCCTACCTTATTTCCAGCTGCCTATAGCCACATTGTCATGGCTTTCCAAGACATTTCTACTTGCAGGGTATCGTCGCTGGGTTCCTTTGGTAAATTCTTAAGTCCATTCTCTGCCCTATTATTTCATTTCCATGCACGACATCACCTTAGTTAGAAAATCCAAAGTCACCTAAGGGTTCACCTCTGTTGCCTTTGCTTTCTGATGCCACTGCCAACAAGTCCTGACTGCCTTTAGTGTCCCTGATGCAAGGCACTGATCCCTGCAATGTCCAGATCATCTCACGCATAACCTAAATGTCATGAGTTTTCATGACTCCCAGGGTTGGATCAGAATCCCCAAATGGAACAAGACTTCCTGGAACTTGGTTCCAAGCTGCTTTTCTAGATCCATCTCTATGATGACTAACACAAAGCTCACTTAGCTTCTCTTAAAGATGTTTGTTGGTAGTTCAGTTACCTTCATAAGTCTTGAAGAATCAAATTCCTGTTTTCTATGTTTTTCCATAGCCAGTTATATCACCAGTGTTAGGACCAGTTAGAGAATTGGATAGATGTGAAGTTGTGAGTCTGGGCCCTGGGCCCTGGGCAGTGGTCACTCAATGGTAGGGGGCACTGTTGGGTTGTCAATTACATCTATCTTGCTTGAGCCATAACTGGGAGCTTGGGGGAATCGAAGGTTCTGCCAGGTCCACTGACCTGTGTTCCCTATGTCCTATGACTGGAAGTATGAAACTGACTTAGAAAGGCTGATCTATGACTATTTTTACATTTAGTAATTATGATTTAATTTTAATGTGAACTTGTGTTTTGTGAAAGAACAAGAGTTAAGAATACATTGAATAAGAAGGAAATACTAAGTCAATAATATTTGTATTGGCAAACTTTGGGGAAGGTCAAACGTTGGTGGTCCAGATCCCTTCCAATGGATTATTGACTCTTCAGGGATGTGGGTGAGTCTGACATAGCCCTAAGTCTCTTTACACAGTGGATTATGGTGGTTCTAGCATGTTCTGTGAAAGTGCCTGTTGCACTGTCCTGCACTGATTTACTCAAAGAAGGTGATGCAAAGCTGAGCATCTGTGAATTTGGGCTAGTATTTCCCCTACTCGGTCTGTCGCCTCTTCTGAAATGGCCACCGCCCATAGAAATAAAATGTGAGCCACAAACCCTTTCATGGGGGGCTTCTGCCATCCAGACCTGTAATATCAACACATTTCCATTTTTTGAAGCCATGTTATTTTGGGGGAGTCATTATGAGATTCTAAGACATGAATACAACCGCTCTCCTCAGCATTGCCTCCAGATTTTGTGGCAGGAAACAAGACCTCTCTCTACAACCCCAAACCCGGTGAGTCCTGCAGTTGCTGGTGACTACCTTCAGTTGAAGGGGAAGGGAACTGGCGCAGTGAGCTGTGATCAGAGCTGAATAAATGAACTGGTGGGTGAATACTACCCTACTAGGAGACTGGGGGATCCTAGGGGACCAGCAAATGGAACTGACACATTTTGATGGAAGAGTTGGGAGCAGAAGGAGATGGAAAAGCTCTGGCTGGAGAGAAGAAGATGGAGCCTGGCCAACACCTGTGATGTTTTACCTTCACTTTGGCTTTGCATCAGCACTTACGACTGTCTTTGGAAAGACCCTGCCAGAACTTAGAAGGAGAGAGCCAGCACAGGGGACAGAGAGCCCTGGGGTAGCTACCAGCTTTGTGTCCTTGGACCAGTCATTTCATCTCAAGGGTTGTTTCCACCTCTGTAATTCTGGGAAGACTTTAGCTATTTGGGTCCAACCAGAAAAAGAGAAAATCCTAGGATGGGCTCACTTGCAAACACAGCAGGAGTTAATTGCTGTCTCTTTCTGGTTTGGTTCCAACACTGTCATTCCTGCCGTCCCTCTTGGTTTCCTCCTGGTTTCCTTCAGGGCTTTCTCCTGGGTGAAGTGGATCTGTGTACTCGACGATGTTTTCGTGACTAACTTTGAAATGTCTGAGTGCCAGAAATCTCATCTCAGAAAAGACTTCGTGTTCTTTGAAATATCATAGGATGTACCCTTTCAGTTCTGTGGAACCTCTTTCCCTTGGGTCTCCTCCTGTCCCTGTCGAGGGCCTCGGTACTGTAGGCTTAGGTCCTAGAGCCTCCCACGCCTTCCGGCCTCCATTTGGTATTTTCATGTCTTTCTGAATAAATGAATGAATGAATGACTATTTGTATGAATGGAAGGAGACGTTTGCACACCCTTAGGATAGAACTTGTCTCTGCATTGGTGTGAGTTATGTGTTATACTCAGAGGGACTGTACATAGCAAAGGCCAATAGTAAACATTCTCCTCCACTGTGATGTCATATGCATCCTATATCTGGATAATCAGGGAAACTGAGTTTATTAGAAAAATATCTAGTTCTCTAGATTTTCCTTGCTAGAAAGCTTTTAAACAAGAGAGATCTTAAGATGAACATATTGATATACCCCTGTAAGGAGGCTGAGGTAGGGGGATTACAGGTTGGAGATCAACCTGGGCTACATAATGAGTTCAAGGCCATCCTGGTTTATGCAAGACCTCATGCTTAAAAAAAAAAAAAAAAAGAAAGTAAAACAAACAGCAAAAAACGCAAACACAAGAGAGCAGAGTGGTCGTAGGATGGATGGTTCAACACCAGCCTGCCGGTGGGGGAAGGGCAGGACCATGGCACATAGATAACCTTGAAGCCATTTAAGACCAAGTCTCAGGTTGATCCTGGAAGCTGTTTTTACAACCCAAAGAAGAAGCAGTTTTCTGAAGGTGACTTCACTCCAAATTTCACGGTCCATGTGTCTTAGAAGCAGGCTGTGCTGCTGAGCGATTTCCTGTAAACATTTGTAATGGTTTGAAGCACTCGGGCCAGGCCACAGTGGTTCTGGGAAAGATTTTAAAATTGAAAAAAAAAAAAGACCCTCCATGCTGGCTGTATGGGGAGTAATTACATAGTTCCGTCAGAGCCAAAGTGATCACCAGCCTGGAAGTACCTGTGGGCATCTGTGGTATGCTTTCCCAGCAATTTTCTGGAGAGCAACGGGATGGTGTTGGAGTTTTGGCAGGATGGGACCACAGTGTTTGAAGGCCACAAGGTTCCGTGTTTCAGATAAACAATGCTAAACTGGTAGCAGAAACTCCAGCCCACGCTGACCTGGTTGACCCCAGAAGGCTGTGTTCTTAGATCTGGTGCTTGAGGCCAGGCCCCACATTCTCACATGGTGGGGAAGAAGGGCCCAGGGTAGGTGAGAGAAATGATGAGTGAGGCTGAATCCTGTCTGCCTGAGGGGACCAGCGGCCTGCACATGTTCTCTGCATTCCTTTCCAGAGGTCCTTGTGTCAATGACCACAAATCCAATGCCTTGGAACAACACAACTTGCACCCCTATAGTTCTGGATACTGGAAGTCTGAAGTCACTGTGTCAACAGGGCCATAGTCCTGGTTCTCCCAGCTTCTTGGTATTCTTTGACCTGTGATTACATGAGAGCAGTCTCTACCTGTCTTCACATGTCCCCAACCCGCCGCCATCTTTCTCTTCTATCTTTCCGAAAGACACCCGTCATTGGATTTAGAACCTATACAGGTAACCCAGGGGGGCTCTCTTCCTAGCATCCTTAACTGAATCACATCTCCAAAGACCCCTTTTCCAAATAAAGACAAGGCCACTCTCCCAGATTCTGGGGTCCTAAAGCTTCTAGAGGCCTCCCTTCAACCTTTTGTGATGGAGAACAAGTTGGACCTGCTTAATGCACAGGCTGACCTAATTGGATCTGAGCACACTGTTAAGGAATGGCTTAATGGTCACCACGTAATGAGGGCCAATGGGGTGCTGTACACAACACATACTGATAGTGTGGGGAAACAGCGCTGGGCTGAAAGTTAGGAGCGGAGTTCTAGGCCAGAAGCATGCTCTGAAGTGGTTGAGCAGTTTAACCTCCATGCACCTCAGTGGACCTGAGCGTGACCCTAAGATGTGGTCCCAGACTCTGCAGTGTTCTTACTTACTGAGACCTATTGGAGATGCAAAGTGGACAGTCCCCTGCTTCCCCATATCTCTCAGAGACGGCTTGATAACTAGTGTGCCTTTGAACATTTGAGAAGCCATGAATTAGACCATCTCTGGTGGCTTTGATATCTAGGGGCTGTTGGTCCATACACAGTTGTATTAAGGCATTCTCTTTGGTGGTGTCAGTTCATGGTGATGACTCCATAAAGGGTAAGTCTAGGCAGAAGCTGGTGGAGGGTGTGGTGCCTAGGAACTGGGTTGGGGCAGCAGAGGAGCCCAGGCTGAGAAAGAGTGTCAGGGTTAGGGATAGGTTGGGGACCATTTTAGGTTGCCCATAACCCAGATTGTCCACATACTTAGGGCATCATAAGACCCCAGGAGAGCAAAAATGCCCCAAACTGGAATCTAAGTTTTGCACCATTGGGAGGAATAAGCTATTGTTTTATGAGGGACCATTATAATTTTGACTTGCCTGGGTGGAAATGCATGTAATCTTTGCTCTGCTCGGGGCTTCCAGCCCTCCATTCAACCCATCAGCTGCTGACTAATCATGGCTATTTAGTACTTGAAGGGTGATTGACGCGTATCAAAATATTCTGTAAGTACAGAGTACACGCCAAGTTTCAGAGACTTAGTAAAAACAAAGGAAAACAAACAAACAAAAAACAGAATGGAAAAACCTCATTCATAATTTTGTCAATGTTGGGGTAAAATGATAATTTTATATAAATTGGGATTAATGGGACTGTATCATCAAAATAATACATCACGTATTCTTTTTTTCTTTTAAAATTTGGCTTCTTAAAAATTTAAAGTAAAACTGGGTGTGGTGGCAACTTGCCTGTAACTCCAGCATTTGGGATGTAGAGGCAGGAAGATCAGTTCAGGCCAGCCTCGGCTACATAAGGAGTTCAAGGCCAGCCTAGACTACATGAGCCCCTGACTTCAAAACCAAACCAGAGCTGGGAAGATGGCTCAGTGGGTAATGTCCCCCTGCTGTGCAAGCATGAGGACCTGAGTTCAGATCCCCAGCCCCCATGTCAAACGTGGTGTAGACCTGAAACATCGGTGCTTGGAAACAGGAGCATCCCTGGGGCTCGCTGGCCAGCCAGTCTAGCCAATTGGTGAGCTGCAGATTCAGCGAGAGACCCTGTCTCCAAACAAGGTAGAGAGTAGTTGAAGAGGACACCCGACAGCAGTTGTTTGCCTGCACATCCACGACTGCACATAGCTGCAGATGAAACTTGCAATGCTGCATAGGATGGTACATGCCTGTGACCCCAGCACTGAGCAAGGAGAGTTGCCACCAACTTGAGGCTAGCCTGGGCTATACAGCAAGGCCTTATCTCAAAGAAACATTTAAAGTAGTAAAGTGATCATATGACTTATGTGACCATTGGAGAATTTCACTCTAGACATTTAAATTCTGCTCTGGCAGGACTGTCCCACAAAGTCTTGAAGGCAAATGATCAATGATGTTTGCTTCGGCGTGTACTTGTCAAAAGAGGTGAGATTCTACACTTTCAACCAAATCAGAGATCTCTCAGATGGCCAAGTGTCTAAAGGCTCCATCCTTGTTTCATAATTTTATGATTTGGGTCAAGTATTTAACACCAACCCTTTCATTCTCACCTGATAGTCTTTACAATAGTATATACTTCACAGGCTTGTTGGGGAGACTAAACAGGACAATGATGGATGGGTGACATTGGGCTAGGTAATGGTCACACAGGCACTCTACACAGTAAGAGGCACCTTGGCTCCATTCTGAGGTCACATACAAAAGGGATATGAGAACTCTGATTTTGGCATTCAGTAGATGCTCAGTCCAGATGTTTTACAATGAATTCTAGGTGAGGAAGTAAGAGTTCACGTTAAGCATGCTACATCCTTACCGTACCCAATAACATACTCCTGTCTCCATCCCATGGTCAGGCATCTGGACTTCACCACAGAGCATCAGGAAAGTGTCAGCTGCCTGGAAAGTACCCTGGGGTTCCCTTCCACTCAGCAAACCTCAGGCATAAACATCCTGAGGCTTCCATAAAGGCCTTTCCTGGACAGCTGTCTGCCTGCCCTGAGACTAGAGATGAGCCACAGCAGGATGTAAGCAGGAAGCTGCAACCTCTGTGCTTTTCTCTGATTTCCCCAAGCTGTCACTGCCGAACAGGCCTGTCTACTTCTAGATGCATCTTCCTTGCCCTGCACTCAGCTCTTGTCAGATCTGATTCCTCACGACCTCCCACGGAAAAGGTCAAAGTAATTGAGACAAGATTAGGATAGCAAAAGCTTCACTCCTAATGAAGTTCCCCATAACTTCAAGGTCAAATTAAATGTCACAAGATTTAGCTTCCAATACCCTTCAAAGTAATGAGCCCCCTATGGTAGCTTTGAGACCTCAAATAAAGAAGTTACTGGAAGAAATCAACTTGAATTAGTTTAGAATACATAGGACAGGTAGGTCACCTTCCTGTCACTATGGGAAAGTTGGTCATGATATCAAGCTTAATCAATTTCAAAAACAAATGAATGAACAAAATTATTTCATACCCATTCCTTTGCAGGCTTTGTACAGCTTTTTGGCATCTCGGTCTGCATCAAAACCCTGAGGGCTTTTCTCTTTGGCCTGGAGAGGAAATAATTCAAAAGGGGATAATGCGGTCATTCTTAAATTAGTTTTGCTGGAATAGATGCCCAACTAGAAGACCAAGCCATCATCTCAAGAAAGCACAGATGCCACTCTACAAGTGGATGTTGGTGGAAATCAACTTGGGTAAGCTTTGGCCCCAGAGAGATAGCTGGTACTCTTTGGGGCCAGATGGCCGTGGGTGATCATGGGAGAAGAGTCTCCTGCTCTCAAGGACAATTGCTCAGGCCAACTCTAAGGCAAATGTTTTTCATATCAACCCATCTTTGTGTGTCCTTTTCTCTCAAACAAAGCATGACACAGTGGGCCACTGTTCCTGGAGTATCTGCCCTCCATGACAAATATACCAAACACATCTAGGGAACCGGGTTTGCGGGTCAAAGCTGAGGAAATCTTATTACAGATTCTTTTGCTGGCCTGGATTGGTGCCATCCACACAGGAAGAACATCATTAAGTTTGCCAGAGGCTCTATGTGAACCAACAAGAGAGTAGTTTTTAGTTTTTTCATTCTCTTGGGAGAGAAAAGTCCTATTTATATATTGAGCTGTATCTTGTATTTCAGTCTTTGGAATTAATGCATGCACTGATGTGTTCTTTTACTTATGCTGATAGCCTTATTGCTTGCATAATAATAAGGTTGTGAGTGTGAAGGCTTTCCTTCACTCAGTCAACAGACTTTGTTATTTTAAAAAGACATTTTCATTAGCACTAAACTGGAAAACCAGTATCATTTGCATAAATAACAGACCACCATAAAAAAGTAAACAGATCATAGCTAGGCGGTGGTGGCGCACACCCTTAATCCTAGCACTCGGGAGGCAGAGGCAGGTGGATCTCTATGAGTTCGAGGTCAGCCTGGTCTACAGAGCGAGATCCAGGACAGGCACCAAAACTACACAGAGAAACCCTATTTCGAAAAACCAAAAAAACAAAACAAAAAAAAAAAAAAAAAGGAAACGGAACATGATTAAAAATGTAAAGGTGGGTTAAATTGCCATTCTGCAGCTAATAACCTTGGGTACACCTGAGTTCTCTCTACTCCTTGCCTTTCCTCGCTCCACAAGGCACCTATGTA
>CABHPQ010082448.1:0-10362 GCA_902168405.1 Peromyscus aztecus
ACTCTAACTCTGGAGCTCTCACATGCAGTGGGATCTCTAACTTGCCTTGTCCAAACTTGGATTCTAATGATCTCAAATCTATCCTTCCCTGTCCACACACCCACCCATTCAAGGTCAATTCAACTTTTCTGGCTACTTGGGCCTCGGTCTTCAAGGTATGTAGGGAAGTCTATGCTTTCTCTTACTTGCCATCTGATCCTTCCCTGCCACCTTCAGGCCACTGTCATCTCCACAGAACAGCCTCTTACCCTGGCTACACCCCCTAGTCTGCATCCCACAGCCCAGCCCTGGGGTAGAAAGGAAAGATCAGTCTCCCTGCGGGTCGCCCTTCCCACCCTCTCCACTCATGCTTTCAATTCCACTCAACCGAGCCACTTTCTAAGAACTTTAGACCCCAAACGCCTTGTTCTTGCAGATCCCGTCTGTGGGCTTTCCCCCAAATGTCCATGTCCCGATTTACTCCTTCCTCCCGAAGACGCCCCGCCCCCATACTCTTGGAGGACAGCAGCCCATCTGCCCCCCAGGAACTCCCTCTGGACACGTCCCTCCAGGCATTCGGCACGGCACTGCCACCCCCACCTCCTCACTCGTGTGTCTTCCCCATCACTGAAGTGCCCGCCCCATGGTGGCGCTTTGTACCCATCTTCACACCCCCCCCTCCCGGGACACTACCTGGCCCATGTTAGGAATGAACAAATGAATGTGATTAGCTGGACTTAAAACTCCTTTGAGAAGCAGCGTGAGACGAATCAGGCGTGGTAGCACACACGTGTGATCCCAGGACTCAGGAGACAGAGGCCAGGACTACAGAGACTCTTTCTCAAAATCAAATCAAAACAACCACAACAAAAGTCAAACAATTGTTGTGTTTTGTTAAATAGTTGGTTTTGGTTGGTTTTTTACTCCCGTATAGAAAAGGATGGTGGGTTTGGGAACACCAGTGACTTTTAGGTTCCAGAGCTGTGTCCTTCAGAGATACCTGGGCACCAAGCTCTGGGACCCTTACCTCCCTGGTACCTGGCAGAAAGCAAGGACCCCAGACTGGCATCCTTCCTCAGGCACGGCCCCGCTCTGTGTTTTTGGGTGAACCTGACTTACCTTATCTGTGACTCAGTTTCTCCCTTTGAGAAGGGAAAGGGATGAGCTGTTACCAACTGGGGGCTGAAAAGTGGGGGTGGCCAGCACACTCGTGGGGTGCCCTGGTGCTCACCTGCACATTTTCGTGGTGGAATTGAAAAGCTTCACTTTGTAGCAGCTGTTACAGATAAGCAGGAAGAGCTCCTTGGTGAGCGGCGGGTACCAGATCATACAGGTGGGGTAGGTCCCCTGGTCCGTCCGGTGAATGTCCAGGACTTCCAGGTGGTCTTTGTAGCTCTTGATAAGATTGTACTCTATCTGCAGAGGCGCACAGGGGACACACAAAGACCCAGCTCAGTGGTTCTCAACCTTCCTAACACTGCGACCCTTTAATACAGTTCCTCATGTTGTGGTGACCCCCCAACCATAAAATTATTTTCATTGCTACTTCGTAACTGTAATTTTCCTACTGTTACGAATTGTAATTATTAAGTATCTGTGTTTTCTGATAATCTTAGGCAACCCCTGTGAGAGGCTGTTCAATAACCCCACTCCCAAAGGGGTCACGACTCAGAGGTTGAGAACCACCAGCTCAGCTGGAGGCCAAACTTGGCTGAGAAGCTTCAAGCCTTGGGTGTCGACCTGTATGGTAACTGGCTGGGTCCCTAAGTTCCCTGACTCTACACCTGGGTGCTACCTTCACGAAGGACTCACAGGAAGCAGGATGGTGGGCTCAGCACCCTAAACCATCACACCCGTGGACCCCCAGGTCCCTGCAGGGCTGTGTCACTTTCCAGGCCCATGAGTAGGTGTCAGAGACATTCAGAGTGGCCTGCCCAGGGACACGCAGCCGAGAAGTGGTGGGGTGAGAACTTAAGTCTAAGCCAGCCAACCCCAAACTTGAACTCTGACGATGGATTCACTTCGGCCACGCCTCCTTCTCTCATCTTAGGAATGAATCCAAACCTAAATCATGGCACTCGATGGTCCCAGATTCGCAGCCTGCTTGATCTGGCCCAGAGAATACAGATGACATAAAAGGGGAAAGGCAGGCCTGGAGGAAGGAGCCGGAAGGATGTGGGAGGATGGGAGCAGAGGCGGGTGAAGATGCTGTGAGTGGTCGCTTCTGAGCTGGTAAGCGTTGACCTGATCAATCACCCACTGTCCCTACTGCTCTGGTTAGTTTTTGTCAACCTGTCTCACCTGGGGAGAGGGACCCTCACTTGAGGAACTCCCTCCATCAGATTGGCCTGAGGCCATGACCATGGGCCAGTGGGCTTGGGCTGTATGAGAAAGTAGCTGAGCAAGCCATGGAAAGCAGCCAGGAAACAGCACTCTTCCATGGCTTCTGCCTCAGTTCCTGCCTCCGATTCCCCGAATGAGGGACTGTGAGGTATAAGCCAAGTAAACTCTTTTCTTTCCCCAAGTCGGTTTTGCTCAGTGTTTTCTCAGAGCAATGGAAAGCAAATTCGGCTGCCTCACTGCGTCTGCCCCATCCCCTGTCCTGCTGTTTTCTCAGGTAAGTCACAGTCTCACCCTGACCTCTGGATGCCGAGGAGATATCAGCAAGTGTCAGCTTTCCCAGTGGTCTCTGGGAGGTGAAGGCAGCCGCATCATCTGTCCTGTGTGGGACACACCCTCCCTGCTGCCCACCTGCCCGAAATCCCCACCTCGGGATGTGAGCCACGTGAGCCATCGCCTCAGAGATGCCAATGCGGAGAGCTTTGTGAGACTTCACCATAGTTATTTTTCTGGACACGTTACAGGTGGAGTGCGGGGTGTTTACCCACCAACCCCACAGTTCCCCAGAGTTTTCTTGAGTGCGAGCAACAGGAAATATTAGATAGAAGGATTTAGATTGTGGAGATAAACAGAAAATAAAGGACAGCCTCGAGAGGGCCTGGAACCTATTCCAACAAGCCCTGGCTGTCTCTGCCCCAGGGTATTTACAGAAACGCCAAGGGGTGGAGCAAAAGACACTCCCCCCCAACCCCCATGCATGCCCCCCCCCCCAGCACAGCCAAGTGCAGACCATCTCAGACCCCTGCACTCAGGCCCGTGGTCCTAATCATCCTCTCTATGAGGACCTGCTGGGTAACGCCATAAGGAGCCTGAAAACAGGCTTCCATGGTGGAGTTTGCACAAACTGTCAGGGATGAAATGGGCAGGATGGGGGTGAGGTGGGGTGAGGTGGGAGGGTATGGCGCTGGGGATGAGCAAACCGAACTGCACCTCTCACCAGGAACCTGTCTTTCCCGAGGCTCAGCAGCCTTGGTTCGTTGCTGTCCAGGTGAACACCAAACAGGAGGCTTCGGATGCTATTATGATGAGATCGGAGTCTCGCCAAATATTCCCAGACCCTCTGTCCATCTATGACCACCACCTTATACACGGCCACCGTGAAGCTGACGTCCTAAAGGAGCAAGAGCGGAAGCTGTCCCTCGACTTTAGGATCTGAGAATCGCCATCACGGTTTTCAGACCCGTTGGCCTTCGGAACATCTTATCCAAATAAATCTTAGCACAGCAGAACAAGGAGGAAGTGTGGTGCCCATTCTGCAGGCCGGGAGACTGAGGTTACTGGGGAGGAAGGACAACGTGAGGCCAGTCTCACTCCTTCCTCCCACGCTCTTCCACAGTGCCCCAGGGAGAGCCAAGGCCTGAGGCCTTTGCCTTTGTCCTCCCTAGTTTTCTCTACCACAGAAAAAAAAAAAGGTCCCGTACAGGCCCGAGTGGCAGAGAGCAGCCGGCAGGAAGGTCTGATGTCCATGCTGGGGGCCAGGACAGTTCTGACCCTTACCGGTGCTGCATGTACAAGCCAGGCTGGATGTGGTGGGATGTCAGAGGGAAGTGGCCCCGTGAGGACCTTCCTCTTCTTCCTCCTCCTCCTCCTCCTCCTCCTCCTCACCACCACCACCACCATCACCATCACCACCACACCACCCTGCCACACCTGACAGAAAGGCAGACCAGGGCACAGCCAGAACCACTTTCCTGAGATCCCATGCCCTAGTCACAGAGGGAAGGAACAGAGTCTGAAACCCTGAGGAAGGACATTGAGATCAATGAGGAGGCTGTCTCGTCAAAATGAGCGAGGAGGAAGGATGGGATACAGAGAGATGGGGGTCCAGAAACACGACAGCCAGTCCCTGGGTCCCGGGGTCCAGAAACACGACAGCCAGTCCCTGGGTCCCGGGGTCCCAGAAACACAAGAGCCAGTCCCTGGGTCTGCAGAATCCAAGTCTGGGAGTTCTGAGGCCTTGCTCCTGTCTGCCTGCAGAAGTCCTTGTACCTCACCAACCCACTCCCCTCCCCCTTTGTACCACAGCTTGACTGGGATGTGAGCCCTGCTTTCCTCATACTCCTCGCCTCTTTGTTCGGAAAGAGCCCTGAGCAGAGGGAAGGACTCACAGCCGTCGCCAAGTAGTTGGAGTCGTGCGAGAAGCTGACGTGAGACACGCTCGTCCTGGAATATTTGAAGGGCTCTGGAATTTCATTTTCTAAAGACATCGCGTCGAGAATATAAACTGTCCCCTCGGTGAATCCAGCTCCAAGCAGGGCTCCTGAAAAGACAAGTCAGAGCACAAGGAGAGAAATGAGGACTTCCTTGGGGACTGGAGAGAAGGCTCAGTGGTCAAGAGCACTGGCTGCTCTTGCAGAGGACCCGGGTTCAATTCCCAGCACCCACATGCCAGATCACCACTGTCTGTGATTCCAGTTGCAGGGACCTGACACCCATGGCCAAACACCAATGTACATAAAATTAAAAAATAAAATAAATAAGTTAAAAAAAAAAAAAAGGACTTCCTTCATTCCAGGGTGAGTCTGCGGCAGGCTTTGCTCGACAGCAATAAGCAAAAGAAAAAACACCACAGAGAAAATGGGAAGAGAGACACTTGGGAAGGTCGCTATGGTAGAGCTGTGTGCGAGGCGAGGGAGAGGGACAACCGGGCTGGTGACAGCCCAGGGCACGGCCCCTGTGGGTGTCTTGGCCCCTGTGACAGTCAGAGTACCTTCGGGGTTGTAGGACAGACTCTGGACTCCAAGCCCCTTCTCGAAGGCCCTGCTGAACAGATACATCTTCTTCTCGTAGTCCCACACCTTGATCATCCCACAGACACTTCCGACCGCGATGAGGGGTTGGTACGGGTGGCAGGAGATGGCGTAGACGGCATCCCTGGGCTCCACAAAGAGCTTCTCGAGTTTGGTGCCATCTGCCGTCATGTGGTACACGGTGGCGTCAAATGTTCCGATAATAAAATTCCTGTTTGCCAGAGAGAGACCCGACGGGATCAGTGTTTGCAGGGAATGGCCACACCAGCCATTCTGCTTCTAATTGCCCATGAACCGCCTTTGTCGTCTATAATTTGGTGACATTATTAACCCAACATCTCCAAAAATATACCGCCAACATCCAACAGCCTCTATTTGCAAGTGAAAAAGGCCCACGTTTCCTCATGTAAAGTGAGTCATTAAGTATGCAGATGGACAGTCAGTTGTACAATTAGCTAATCTACACATGCAAATATTCATTTGTGTATGCAAATATGGAGCTGGGTGCACACATACAGATGTGCCTGTAAAGACTGCAAGGGTAATTAAGCAGACTTGCAGATAATTCAGTCCTGAAATGTTATGGCTACTGATTACCCAGTGCCTTTAACCTCGGTGGCTAGGACAAGCTCAGCTCCAAGAAATGAGGTCACTCCACGGCCAAGGACCCCAGGCACAGTGGAGATAAGAACTGGGGGATAAAGGCCACCCAGCTTCCAGTTACTCAGGCAGCTAAGTAGTTAAAACCTTTAACTAATTAAAAAAAAAATCTCCAGGGCAACACAGAGAAATCCTGTCTTGAAAAAAACAAAAAACACAAGTCAAGTGGTAGTGTCGCATGACTTTAATCCAAGCACTTGGGAGGCAGAGGCAGAGGGATGGATCTCTGTGAGTTCCAGGCTAGCCTGGTCTACAGTGTGTGTTCCAGGATAGTCCAGGCTACACAGTTAAACCCTATCTCGAAAAACCAAACCAAACCAAACCAAACCAAAAACAATCTAATACTGACTGTAACCAGCCAAGGAGAGCTACCTGTAAAACTAGGAAGGTGAACTCTCTCAACTCTATATCCTAGGAACAAGAGGAACATCCACTGCACTGCGTGCAAGCTGAAAGGGGCCATCAGTCATTTCGGGGCCATCCAAGTGAGGACATTCCTTAACGACTCACCTGACGACGAAAAGGTCTCCTTTCAAAGTGCAGTCTATGGGGAGGTTGGATTTCTCGGTAGGCGGACTTGCTGGGGCCTTTGAAAAGGACAGCGTCCTTATGGCACCTAGTTTGAAGTTACTGTACCAGTTGACGACAGACAGGGTGTGGTCGTAGAACTTGATGTTGCCCTTAATGTCACCTGTGACAATGTAGCTGGAAGAGAGAAAAACCCACCAGGCTGTCAATCAGCAGCAATGGCAGGTGCCGTTTATCGAACATCTGATTGTGTCAGGCTCTGGACCCCAGGTGTCGCCATGTTCAACAGTGGCCAATGAGGCTTTTTCCCGTCCCCCATTTCACATCCACATCACCATGGCTAGAGAGAAGTTAAGAAATTTGTTCAAAGCCTAGTGTTGTCAGATCCGGTGGACAGACTGCACAGTGGGTCCTATTAATCTGAATCTCCGATAAATGATGATGAATCATTTGCTATAAGTATATAGCAAATCCCACTTATAACTGGGCTCTGTGGTTAGAGTACATGGGAGCCCGGTGTGCCTGACGTAAATGGCATGCTCTCTCAAACACTCTCCTGGCTCCAAGGTCAGCCCCTTGCCACAGTGGGTGACAGTGATGTACAGTCACTACCACACGACCACAGATGACAATGGAGAACGATCCAACAGCCCTCCCTCATCGCACAGGCTGGGCAGTGGGACGGAGCAGAATCATCATAAAGCTGCACCGGGTCGTCACAAGCAAAGGCTGTGATAAAACGGCTTTTATTTCTAGTGCTCCAATCCATCCCTGGAGAGCTTTTTTTTTTTTAAAGGCTTTTAAAAAAATTCTAATCACAGGGGGAGGGAGAGTGATTTTTCTCAGATGTTATGCAGAGTGATTAAATGAGGCTTCTGATTAATAAGCCAGGCAGGTGGGCAGAGTAATTGGCTAGGACCGCGTATACTGCCCTCTGCTGGGGAGAAGCGGCAAAACTCGCCCAGTGTTGGTGGAACCCTTCTCCTCCTAGTGTTCCTCAATACGGGAGAGGGGGGACCCGGGCCTGGTGTTCAAAGGCTCTAACCCCCAGCAAACATGACCTCTCACTCCTCTGAGATGGTGACTGCATACCTCTGTGTACAGGCACGCCAGGATGCCAGGGCTGCCCAGCGCCCCTGCACCACTTATGGAACGTTAATGGGCGCAGTGACGAGGGACTGTACAGTGGCTCCAGCCACAGGGCAGGTTCCTGTCGTTAAGACGTCCTCTCACACTTCCGGGAACCTTCCTAACACATTAATGGTGGCTGCTTTTTACCTAGGGCTCCCCAGTGTGCCAAGCAGTGTACCTGAAATCCTCAAAAAATGCCCGGGGGGGGATGAGCGCAGGTGCTGAAAGCGTGCGGGTCAAAGGGCACTTGGAAAGTCAGTCCTCACCTTCCCCCGCTTTCACGGGTTCCAGGGATCGCACTCAAACCGCCAGATTTTCGTGCTTATACACAAACCCAAGAATTGCAAATTTTACCACGATATGCAAGCTCCCCGGGGTGGGCAGAACCTGAGCAAACGGAATATTAGCACTTGGGAGGCTGAGCCAGGAAGACCACAAGTTTATGGCACGGCTGGGCTCCGTAGTGAGACCCTGTCTCAAATAGTCAAACACAAAAATATAGTTGATCTTTACATAATGTGTAGACATTAGTTTGCAATCAAAATGATAAAGCTGCCGGGCAGCGGTGGCGCATGCCTTTAGTCCCAGCACTCGGGAGGCAGAGGCAGGTGGATCTCTGTGAGTTCGAGGCCAGCCTGGGCTACAGAGGGAGTTCCAGGACAGCCAGGGCTGTTACACAGAGAAACCCTGTCTCGAAAACCAAACCAAAAAGAACCCATTCCTATCCTGAACCTCAAAGTGCTCAGTTCTCCTGCTGAGAGGCAACTAATGTCCCTAAGTTAGCTATGACTGTCCCCAGAAACACTCTGTGTACCTGTGACTTGCTATACAAAAAGAGTCTAATAGAAAACTCAGGCACTATGGAGAGAGCTGGAAGAATAGTCTTCCCCGGGGATGAACCCCTCAACTAGCTGTCCAATACCAAGTGCTCAGCCCTGAAATCATAACACATACAGGCAACATTATATAGACTGTGTGGGTTGCATCTATTTATTTCGGAATATATATAAATATATATTATAATATGTAACAATTTTTTGTTTGTTTTTTGTTTTTTTCGAGACAGGGTTTCTCTGTGTAGCTTTGTACCTGTCCTGGAACTCACTCTGTAGTCCAGGCTGACCTCGAACTCACAGAGATCCGCCTGGCTCTGCCTCTCTAGTGCTGGGATTAAAGGCGTGCGCCACCACTGCCCGGCTGTAACAACAATTTTTAAAAAGAGGCCATGAATTGGGGAAAGGGTAAGGGGGTACCTGGGAGGGGTTAGAGGGAAAAAGGATGTGATTATATTTTATTTATTTAATTAATTAATTTTTAGATAAAACAGAGGTCTACAATACATGTGTCATCACGCCAGGATCTCCTCTAATCAGGCTCCTTACTTGTCGACTGTGGTGAGGACAGTGATGCCTTCCTTCTGTAAATGGACCAGTTTACAAGGCTTGATGAAAGGAAAGGCCGGCACAGAGGAAGACGATGGCGGGTAGTGGACGTCCCAGACAACCAGCTTCCCTTCCTTCGTGGCTGACAGTATTTGCGATAACTTCAAGTGAAAGATGGACTGGCTAAATTTTCCCACGAGTTTGTTGAATGTCTGGGTTTCAAAGACAGGTTATAAGTTACAGCCGGGGGTATGGGGGGTGGGGGACCAAAACATGTATCAGTGTGGAGTTTTATAATGCTAGGATGAAATACAGTTAGACAAAAAAGAAAAAAAAAAAAAAGAATGACTGAAAACCCACGGGTGGATCGCAGGTTATCTGCTGTGCTCATTTAGTTACGCTGTTTAACCAAACCAATGAGTGGTTAATTACTGCTGATACCCATCCAGCTTCTCCCATAGAGGTTGTTAAATGCATAGTCTGTCATGAGCAGAGGCATGCTCTGGGTGAAAAATATAAAGCAATTACCCTGATGTCCTTTGCCAGTAAGGTATTGTCTCATCAGAAGAAATTATTTCATCCCTTCACATAAGAATACTTCGGTAAGGCCTCTTAGTCAGGGTATGCTTTGAGAAATAAATAAGGCATTAAGCCATCTTTCTTACACAAGGTTTCAGAGGGGAAATATGGAAAGAGGGCTGGAGAGATGGCCCAGAGAGTAAGAGCATGTACTGCTCTTCCAGAGGACCTGAGTTCAGTTCTCAACACCCATGTTGGGCAGCTCACAACTATCTAGGAGTTCAGCTCCAGGGAATCTGATACCTCAGCCTCCAAGGGCACCAACACTCACAGGCACATAACGCCCCCACCCACATATACTTAATTTTAAAATAAAATCTTTTTATTTTATTTATTTATTTATTTATTTATTTATTTATTTATTTATTTATTTTTTCCAGAGCTGAGGACCAAACCCAGGGCCTTGCGCTTGCTAGGAAAGCGCTCTACCACTGAGCTAAATCCTCAACCCCAAATCTTTTTAAAAAGAGAGAGAGAGAGAAAGAAATGAGCTGTGATGAAACCCTTCAGTGAAAAGGAAGGAAGGAAGGAAGGAAGGGAGGGAGGGAAGGAGGGAGGGAGGGAGGGAGGGAGGGAGGGAGGAAAGGAAGGAAGGAAGGAAGGAAGGAAGGAAGGAAGGAAGGAAGGAAGGAAGGAAGGAAGGAAGGAAACTCAGCAATCTATCACATAACACAGCAAATCTGCTGTCCATTGCCCTCTGCAAAGAGATCCTAGTTCTGTGTCTTAGTTGGGGTTTCTATTGCTTCGATGAAACACCGTGACCAAAGCAACTCGGGGAGGAAAGGGTTTATTTGGCTTACATTTCCATATCATAGTCTATCATTGAAGGAGGTCAGGACAGGAACTCAAACAGGGTAGGAACCTAGAGGCAGGAGCTGATGCAGAGGCCATGGAGGGGTGCTGCTCACTGGCTTGCTCCCCATGGCTTGCTCAGCTTGCTTTCTTATAGAACC
>CABHPQ010082535.1:0-11585 GCA_902168405.1 Peromyscus aztecus
AAGAATGAATGATGGGAATGGAGTCATTGGTTAAGGGAGTCTGTCCAAAAGACCTGACACTTGAACTGAACTTTGAAAGATTAGAGTTAGCCTCTGGTGGGAGGGTTTTCCATGAAAAAGGAAAAGCCTGCACAAGAGTTCCATAAGAATGAAGGAAAGCTGAAACAATCCTGGGGAAGACTGGGGATGGGGTAAGATCCAGATGATGGTGAGCCAAGCATATGTGGTGGTATTGTGTTCCCCAAAATATTGTGCACCCTAATAAACTTATCTGGGGTCAGAGAACAGAACAGCCACTAGATACAGAGGCTAGAAAATGGTGGCACTCACGCCTTTAATACTAGCATTCCAGAGGCAGAAATTCGTCTGGATTTCTGTGAGTTCAAGGCCACATTGGAAACAGCCAGGCATGGTGACACACGCCTTTAGTACCAGGAAGTGATGGCGGAAAGCAGAAAGGTATATAAGGCGTGACGACCAGAAACTAGTAGCTTTTGCCTGGTTAAGCTTTTAGGCTTTTGAGCAACAGTTCAGCTGAGATTCATTCTGGATGAGGACTCAGAGGCTTCCAGTCTGAGGAAACAGGATCAGCTGAGGAATTGGCAAGGTGAGGTGGCTGTGGCTTGTTCTGCTTCTCTGATCATTCAGCGTTCACCCTAATACCTTGCTCCAGGTTTGTTTTTTATTAATAAGAACTTTTTAAGATTCCTGCTACAAACATACAGATGGGTTTGGACTGGATTAAGGCTTCTAAAGAGTCATGAAAATGAATTTAATAGGCCCACTTTTGAAACAAAATGATCAGCTTTTAATTAGCTATCTCTGTAATGAAAATGCTTAGGAAGAATTCGGCAGAGAAATGAGATTGTAGACTCTTCCAGTGACCGCTATGATAAAGATGAAGTGTCGTGAGGATGTAGGCCACCTGGAGGAAGATGTGGGAGGTAAGAAAGAGCCAAGATGGGGAGGCAGGAACTAAGAAACTTTCCATGATCTGGACACTACATCTCTGGACCATAGGAACCAGGAGGTATTAAACCTTATCTTTCTAAGTTTGCTGCCTTCTGTAGTTTCTTGTAGTAACATAAAGCTGACTAATATACCCCAAATACAGAGATGTTAAAGGGGTTAAGAATCCTTGGTATTTGTGGTGGTTTGAAAGAAAATGGCCCTTCAAAAGGAGTGTCACCATTAAGAGGTATAGCCTTGCTGAAGGAAGTGTGTCACTGTGGGGGTGAACCTTGAAGTCTCTTTTTCTCAAGCTTCCATCAGTGTGATGGTTAGTCAACTTCCTGTTGCCTGGAAGATGTAGCACTCTCAGCTCAAGCACCATGTCTGCCTGCACACTGCCATACTCCCCCCTTCATGATCATAATGGACTGAACCTCTGAAACTGTAAGTGAGTCACCCCAATTAAATGTTTTCTTTATAAGAGTTGCTGTGGTCATGGTGTCTCTTTACAGCAATAGAAAACCCTAAGACAGTATTATTAAATGTTCCAAGTAAAATTAATGGTATGAGCAATGAGATATCACTTACGAGTAAATTCATGAGAACAATTGGGACAGACATTGTAAAGGCAATAAGTTGCCAAAAGGTCAGGATTGGATATGCCAATTCCTTTCTTAAGAATGGTTCTAGGAAGGCATCTCGGTAGTTGATGTCTCCTAGCATCATACTGAACGTCTGGATTAAGGAAAGCAATGGAGTGCTGAAGGCATCCTGAAAAAAGAAAAGGAAACAGGAAATGAAAATCTCATATCATGAAAAAGGGTTTCCTAATGACTAAAGGATGAGAATTATACTAAGAATACTTTTAAAATTCACACATGTAACTCTTAAGATACAGTCATGGAAAGTATTATTAATAAACTACAATCATCAAAAGTAAATATAAAACACATTTAGGTGCTTAAATATAAATTTTTGACCACAGAAAAATCTAATAAAATGATACTTTTTCTTCAATAAAATCATTTAAAAGATGTTTAAGATACAAACTATTCAAATGCAGTTATTAATTTACTAGGCCATTTAACTAGGATTTAAGTATAAACTAGGATTTAAGTATAAATATGTATTTTCAATATTACTATGATGTCAACCAAAGATGTAAATATCTCACTTGGAAGTTCAGGAGGACATAAAAACTGAGGCCAAAAGCCAATAGGAGGAAGATAAACACGCCCGTCGATCTCAACAATGTTTTAAAAATCACCTCCAACATAACAATGAAAATTCCACAGTTCTCAAACCTAGAAAAGCAAAAGTATTAAAGCAGTTGCTCACTCTGGTGTCAAGGGGTGTTTCATTCAGTATAGTCAGATAAGAGGTTTAATAGAGATCACTGAAGCCAGGCATTTTGGAATAAATAAATACATGCAAATCTGTAGGTAATCAAATCTTCTTTTCAAACTATTGGGCTACTTCTTCCTCTTCCTCCTCTTCTTCTGTTTTTTCATTCTTCCTTTTTTCTTTCTTTCTCTCTTTCTTCCTTTTCTTTCTTTCTTTCTTTCTTTCTTTCTTTCTTTCTTTCTTTCTTTCTTTCTTTCTTTCTTTCTTTCTTTCTTTTTCTTCCTTCCTTCCTTCCTTCCTTCCTTCCTTCCTTCCTTCCTTCCTTCCTTCCTTCCTTCCTTCCTCCTTCCCTTCCTTCCTTTTTTTAAATTTATTTTTTGACAAGGTTTCTCTGTGTAGCCCCGGGCAGAGTGTTTCTTATTAATGCTATCTTTCTTTGTTTTACTGCTTGACCAAGGGAATGGCAGTTTACTCTAAGTGATTAACAGAAATCCTCACAACCCAAATAAAAGAGAATGAGGCCTGTTGCCTAATAAAGGGATTAGGGACAGAAATTCTGTGATGGGTCAAGTAGAGACCAAGTAAAGGAGCTCATGTTCTCAGAAGCCCCCAACACAGGGCACGAACACACAGTTACACTCATCCATCTTTACAACCCACCTTTAGCATACTACATTGTGATGCTTGGATACACAAGTGCAAGATCTGGCCACTAGCTTGTACTGTTCCTTTGTCAAAGATTCTTTAAAAAAATCACATCATGTAACCAAATTCCACTACTTAATATATACCTGAACCAAAATATCCCTTTGTACTTTATAAACATGTATACATGTTATATGTCAATCAAAAAATACAGTTTTTGGAAAATCTGAAAGGAAATTTAGCTATGTTCCCAAAAAGAACCAGAAATATGGCCAGATCACTGATAGTGCCTGACTTGACTCTGAGTTCCTTCTGGGTCACTGCCTTTTCCCAAAGCCCTGTCCTCCCTCTCCAAGGGCCCACACCTCAGTTAGCATGGCTGCACTATTTCCAGAGATGCAGATTAAAGAGGGGTAAGCATATCCCTGGAGACCCAAGACTTGCCGGTCCAACCTATATCCCAGCTTACTGGTTGAAACCTTCAGTAAATTACTCCTATTCAGTGTTTAAATTTCTTCTTTGACACATGCACATAGTGCCATCTACTTCTTGTTATCATAAACATGTGAAAAAGATGCTTAACTCAACATCAGCAGTTGTTGGGATGAGAACTTAGGCCACTTTCTCTCTCTTGAATCATTTACTACTTTTTTAAAAATTAGATTATTTTATTCCTTGTTTTTGTATTACTTTTATTCAATTAATTTGAGTGTCTTAACCCAAAGTAAATTTTTACCAAATAATGTCCGAGGAAACAAGAGTAGCTAACACTTTCATTTCTGTTTCTGCCCACGTTTGAGCTAGGCTTGTTGATGAAGGCAGATTTGGCACTGAGGGGACTGTGGCCATGTCTGGATTTTACTTTTTGGTTGTTACACTAAGGGTGGGGAATCTGCAGCTAGTGTCCAGTGGGTAGAAATCTGGAATGTTGCAAACTACACAACATGTTGTTGCATGGGCAGAACTGCTCCCTCTACACAATGACACACACCAAAAATAATTAGTGGGTCCCAAAGTGAGGAGTTAAGTCTCAGTGTACACACTGAGGCCTCCACCCTTCAGGATTAATATATTAACATCCTCACATTTAAAACGACTGGAGACAGTGAGGAGCAAGTTACAAATTCACATCACTTAAAATAGTCTTCCTTTGATATTACAAAGGTTTAAAGAATGTAAAAATCATCTAAACTGGTCTTACCTTTGAAGATATAATAGGAAGTTCATCCAGTATAAGAATATTGCTATTGCTCCACATTGCCACTGCATATATGCTGGGATGTTGAGAAACAAGGGCAATACAAAGACGATACTGGTTGTATAGATAACCCATTCCAGAGCATTGTTGTAATCCAGGAAGTAATTTCTTTTCTGGATAGAGAAGGATGGAGAATTACCACATGGAGAAACCTGGCATCTGTATGCTTTTAAGACAAAGTGTCTGTCTGTCATTCTGGAGTGACTTAAATCAATGCTAGAGGTGGTGAAGGCACTGGCTGTCCTAGTGCTATGGGTACCTGATAACTAAGAAAATGCTGCATGTTTTTGTTTGTTTCCTCTATAAATGGCATATTCCCTCTTAAGGAAACTTTCGTTTGTTTGGTTGGTTTTTTTGTTTTTTGTTTCTCAAGACAGGGTTTCTCTTTGTAGCCCTGGCTGTCCTGGAACTTGCTCTGTAGACCAGGCTTGTTTCCAATTCATGGAGGTCCACCTGCCTTTGCCTCCCAAGTGCTGGGATTAAAGGCATGAGCTACCACCACCTGGCTTAAGGGAACTTCTAAAGAATTGCAGATTGGTCTCATACTTCCTGAGATCTTTCTGCCTGTAAGGACACATATTTCTGGCATTGTAAACAAGTCCAGCTATAAAGAAGTTTGAGACCTGTGCTGAAAGTTAACCAGAGAACAAATCCAAAGCATAATGATGTGCTTAGTAGAATATTCTAGACATTAAATGTTCCATACCATAGACCATTTAAAAATAAACCAGAAAAAGGAAGATCAACTCTAACCGAAGATGTATATAATGCCATAGTTTTTAAGCTATCGTTTACAATGTTCAGTTAGGAAGATGAAAGAAGATAAGTGAGTCTAAATAATGTGCCCAAAATAATTTAAGGTAAACCAACAATGCGACTTAATTCTCAGGACTGTGACAACTTACTGAAAAAAAGAATACACACACACATGAAAGTATTTGTAATGTATAATAGTAAGTGGATACAAATTTGTATTAATGCTATTAGTCTTTAATACCGATATTAATGCACTTATATTATATAACAAAGAAAAATTTAAAAAATGTAATGCTACAAAAGAGATATGATTTATAAAAAGTTTAAAATATATACTTAGAAATAAAGGGTCTCTCTCATTTGCCAATCAAAGAAAAGATCTTTGGATACTTAATAAAATTCTTATGTCTAATCTGAACCTAACTCATTATCTTAAAAGTAAGAATAAAGTAAAAGAAAATGCCATGACAAATTTCCAAGTCATGTGTGTGGCACATACAGAAAATCCCAGGATTCCAGAAGTGATGGCAAGAAGATCATGAGTTCAAGGTCAGATTCAGCCAGAGTAAGACCCTCGGCTCAAAAAAAAATGCTTCCATATTTTATAACAATTTGATTTTTCAATAAAAAGAAAAACCATTCCTCTTATGGCAATGATTCAAAGACAGACATGTTTGAAATGGGGTCTAGAGAAGCTCTTTAAATTTTGAAATTTAAAATTTAAAATTGAATTTATAGTATTACAATTAAAAGTAACTATCAGCAAACTATCTTAAATAGTACAAGAGCAAACACAGTGAAGTCCTTTGTGATGATCACAGTGGACTGACAGACCCACCTGGAAGCAGGAATGGTGGAGCAATTCTTTCTCATATGTGCCAACTAGGCAGAGTGACCTGACCAAAAATTATGTGATTTCTACATTTTGAAGTTGCTATATGAGTCAAGTTGTGTGAATTGAATATGACCAATATCACTTAAATAATTGTTTACTAGTTAATTCATACTCTCTATATTAAAATAGTTATAGCTTAGAAATACAAACTAAATTGTGTACCTGTTGGAAAATTTGGACCACTTCTTTGCAATATCCAAATATACTTGATAAGAAAACAAGAACCATACATATTGTTATTGGAAATGAATTCTGAAAAAAATATAAGACAAAAGGATTATAAGAGGTTTAAGAGTAGACAAATTTTATTTGCATCATAATTTTCCACTAGTAAATTTTATTTTACTTCTGCTTCATTTCTATGCACTGTCTACAATTGCATTAAACTGAAAATTATCGTCATGTCAATACTCATTTCATTTAGTAGAGGTTACATACTCATTTCTTACCCCTATTATTGCATGTTCAAACATTGTCAAGTGAATTATAAAGGGACACAGATCTGCAGATCTACATATATTTTTAAAATTGTGGTAAAGTACACGTTATAAAATTTACTGCTTTATAATTTTATTGCATGTATCTGTTACTTATTCAGTGTGTATGGTATATGCACACATGCATGCATGCATGCAGTCATGCCATAACATGAAGGTGGAGATCAGAGGACAATTTGAAGAAATGGGTTCTTTCTTCCTATCATTTTGGTCCTAGGTATTAAACTCAGGGCATCAGGCTTAGCTACAAGTGCTCTTACCCACTGATCCATCTTGTTGCCTCCCACCCCCCCAACTTGCCACTTTAAGAACTCTATATCTTAAATACACCTTAATATTTTAAAATATAATTCCTATAATTAAACACATTCACATTTTTACATCACCATCATCACTATTTCTAAAGTCTTCCCCATTATTTTATTAAAAAAAAACCCTCATACTCACAAAATAGCTCTTCCTATTCCCCTTTCCCTGCATTCTCCACAATGACAAATCCATGCTATTTCAGAAAATTTATAAATTCTCACATTTAGCATTTTAGCTAGATATCAATTTCTTTGCAAATTGTCTTATTGACCATTTGTTAATATTTGTTCTCAACCCAAGAAAGTTTTAGAAGAAATTTGTACCACATATAAGTTCTATTAATAATAACCAAAGTCCTGGTATGTCATGATAATGGACTTGCTGTTTCTAAAGAAAAACACATTTTTATAATCTTTAATTTTAAATGTTGAAGTTTTGAAATACCAGAGTGTTTACTGGATCCGAATTATTACTAGTTTCATTGATGATTCCAGTGGAGTTGAAGGCCATTCCAGGCTTTATTTTGACAACAAGAAGGGTCATGGGTATGAGACCAAGACAATAAGATCCTAGGTTCATCATATGAGCTCTGAAGCCATAAGCACACCTACAAAACAATGAGCAAATCACAACTGAGTCATCTCAAAGAAAAATATTTACGGACACCTATGGAAGAAATAGCAATGATCTAGTGTGACCATCTATTTTATAAATTCCTTGTATTTTACAACCAAAGTTCTTCCTATTCACCTTCCTCATTTTCAGAGATAGAATCTCAGTTGCTGAGCGGATGACGATGCAAGTCTCACCAACTCATGGAAAAGTAGGGCTTTCGGTCCATGTGTCATAGCTGCAAATTGAGCCTTTCTGTATGACACCCCTGTTGTCTCACTGCTTACTAAACTTCATGACCCACGAGGCTAGTTTGTGTTTCACATTAAAAACCACATATTTCAAATCTTAGTGTCAAAGATAACCATAATGATTTTTAATGACAAAATTTGCCTTCAATGCTTGCTCTACTCAAATTCTAAAACATAATAACATCTAAAACAACAACATATCACTGCAATATAATTACTTAGAAGTCTTTAGGTAGAGTTAAAGGGAACATTATTTTAAACAGAAGACTAGTACCCACCATTTCATAAGTAAGTATTCCTTACACACAGGGTGGTTGAGAAGCTCTATGCGGTTATGTTGTACCATGACCTGAAAACAAGGAAAAAGTAATAAAAACACAATGATGTTAAACAGCTGAGGATGAACTGAGCCTTTGTTTTCTGATTTATGATGTTATTATAGTATTATGAGTGCAACATTTGGTTATTTTAGAAATTTTGAGAAGTTCAAACTTTTACAAAAAAGTAAAAATGTACTGGGTGGTGGTGGCACAGGCCTTTAATCCCAGCACTTGGGAGGCAGAGGCAGGTGAATCTCTATGAGTTCAAGGCCAGCATGGTCTACAGAGAGAGCTCCAGGATAGCCAAGACTACACAGAGAAACCCTGTCTCAACATCCCCCCCCAAAAAAATTCAAAAGAGAGAGAGAGGAGGAGGGAGGGAGAGAGGAAGAGAGAGTGATAGATAGATCATTTTTAAACAGGTGCAACCACTTAATTTAGTGTGTCTCTTTTAATCTCTGTCCCAATGATGTGGTATAAGCTTGTTAATCTTAAATAGAGTTGCAGCAGAAATAGAAATTATAGATAAATTGGCAAGGGTTTACCCTCATTCTGTCTTTCTAGAAGGAATTTCATCAGTAGGGCACATGCAAGCAGTTAAAATAATGTGTACATTATAAACTTTTGAGGGTGTTGTTAATAACTATTAGTATCTATTTCAAAATTATATTTTAATTATCATAGAACTATATAATGAGAAATTAATGACCTGGACGGTACAAGAGAACCCACCAGATCCTTTATCATTCACAAAAACACTGATTTTAGCATAATACACAGAGCACATTACCTTGGTGAGTAACAGAGACCCCAATTAAAAGGATCCTGCTAGCAAGATGAACATATTAATCTACAAAGGCTATTCCCCAGAGAAGATAAATTCTAGAAAAGGCCAAAGTGAAAAAATACAGGCTTGGGAAACATCGCAAGTATGGACATTGCACTATAAAACTGTCACCCCAGAGCTTTTTCATTTCCATCAATCTTGTAGCCAAGCAATTCAGAGTCCGAGTGGAAACAAGTCAGCTAACACAAACACTAGACTTACATTGAGGACTGTAAGAGGCTCATATCTCACATCCTGGGTAGGTGTTAATTTTTTGGTCATTGCTAGTGGGCATTGAAGATATTTGAAATTATATTCAATCTGTGGAAGACATACATTTAAAATATTAGTCTAATAATTAGTTTAGTAAAGATCTCCAACTACTTCTTTTTAAAATTTTTGTTGAGATTTATTTATTTATTTTAGATGTTATGGATGTTTTGCCATCATGTATGTTTGCATAATTCATGTGTGCTTAATGACCACAAATTCCAGAAGAGAGCATTGGATCACCTGGAACCAGAGTGGTAGACAATTGTGAGCCACAATGAGGGTGCTGAGAATTGAACCTGGGTCTTCTGAAGAGCAGCCAATGCCTTTAAATACTGAGTCATCTGTCTAGTGCCCTATCACTTCGTCTTGATAAATTAAATATGCAAGCTTAAATTTTTGCTGAAAGTCAACTGGTGTAACTATTAGTAATTTTAAATGGAGAAAAAAATTAAGTTATTACATGCAAATTACAAAAATAAATACATTGCAAAGATATTTTTAATTTCTTTACAGAAATGAGGAAAGAATAGAATTATATGATTTAGGCCCTTGCCTACATAAATGATTTGAGTCACCCAAAATCTAGTGGTCTAGATTCATAATCCTGAGAGAAAATTATTGCCATGCTGTACTCTCAGAACAGGACATCCTAGATAGCTTCATACATGCACGAGAAGCACCCGGATAACTGGTCATGAGACATGAGAATTTTTAGACATTCACTCTTCCCATAAAATATGTAAGTAAATGTAAACACTGGAAATAACACTAAATAATGGCATTAGAAGTAACTAAATATTTGGGGGAAACAGAATGTAAGGAGAATATTCTCTCATAAATAAATAATGCAATATGAAGCCAATATTCATCATCTACTATACATTGTAGAACTTTCATATTTTCAAGGAATTTTTATGAAATATACTTCAGATTATCTTAATAAAATAAACTTACATGGTAGTCATGACAGGACTTGTCCTCTGTGGAAGGTATCATGCAGAAGTCTAAAAGAACCTTTGAGAAAGAAAACCCAGTTGAGATATTGGGGGAGCAGACTGTGCATGAAAAAGAACTTTATTTCGTGTCTAAAATAATATACAAGCTATTCCTCTGCTTCACAATTCTTCTCCAGGAAGAACAAGGAATTGGGAGTTTTCTTTTAATGGCACTGCTACCCTAGGAAAGGCCATGTTACATTAATACCATGAATTTGCTTCCTGTCGCTAATATGGTCCATTAGGTTATATGTTCATCTGGGGTGCAGGAGCCTCATAATCATGTTCTGCAGTGCTCATCAAGCCATACACTGTTATCTTTATGTTTGAATAGACACATATATTGGATAGTATCTTCCTCATATGAAGAAAGCAATTCCATAAGAATGACCATAAATGACCACTACCACTTAACATTAGAACTGAGTGTGCAAAAAAGAAGAAATGGAGTATGACACATGGAAGAGGCTTCTGTACACAGAAGTAGCTGCTGTTCAACATAGTGATTCCTGCTGTCTGAGAAAAGCATCCTGGGTCTTTTGATTTCTATAGGAAGTCAGATGCCTGTATCCTTAAGGAAAACATCTTAGGGATAAATGTTAGAAACAAATGCAAATGTGAAGAGCTTTCATTCAGCTTCCAAATACCACTGTGTCTCTGCCCTAAATTTCAATTATTTGAAGAAGAAAACTCTATTTACCAAATTTCATTATATTATAGACAATAATTGTTAGGATTCTTTTTTCTAAGCAGGTCCTCATTAAATATTTGTTGGCTATTTTCCCTCATAGACTTTGCAAATTAAAAACTGTGAAGATAGAAACTACTGTTATGAGGTCATGATTATAAGTGTAAGTTCTCCTACCACACTACATGCCAAGCACATACCCATAAAGACTTTTGCTTTAGGGAGCTTACTTTCATGCACTCAGGAAGGTATTCTACCATTTCCATGATTGGACATCTGTTGCTTGGAGAATAATGACTGAAAACTTGAAGACACTCATCCCATCTGTAAGGAATTCATAAGAGAAGCACAATAATTAATCATGTTTTCATTGTAGTTGAAACTGAAAATTTCATACTTGCAGTAGAACTCTAACTTTAATTGTATTCTTAAAGCATCATGTTCACACACTGACTGCAATGGAGCCAAGTGAACCAAGAACAATTCATTAATATTACACTAATCCATCAACGGGGATTAGGAATGCAGGTGAAGTCCAGAATAGTTGTTATCATGACTGTTCTGTCTCTTTCTTTAACTGTCTTTTAAAGAAGGAAGGCTGAGGTGCTGTGAGATGGTCCGTATGTCAAATGCTCTGATTGGTCAATAAATAAAACACTGATTGGCCAGTGGCCAGGCAGGAAGTATAGGTGAGACTAACAGAGAGGAGAATTGAGAGAACAGGAAGCTGAGTGAGAGAGACACTGCCAGCCGCCACCATGACAAGCGGCATGTGAAGATGCTGGTAAGCTATGAGCCACATGGCAAGGTACAGTTTAATGGAAATGGGTTAATTTAAGATATAAGAACAGTTAGCAAGAAGCCTGCCATGGCCATACAGTTTGTAAGCAATATAAGTCTGTGTGTTTACTTGGTTGGGTCTGAGCTGCTGCAAGAATGGCAGGTTAGAGAGATTTGTCCTGACT
>CABHPQ010082564.1:0-15889 GCA_902168405.1 Peromyscus aztecus
CACACACACACACACACACAGGAATTAAAAAAAAAAAAACTAAAATAACAAAGAGTTAATCATTGAGGTAAAACCAAAGTCCAAGTAAGCTGTATTCATTTTATAAAGTTAGTAGCTGAAACACATTTCTATTATGATCCATCATTTTTACCTACACATATTTTCATGTTTAAAAATTAATGAAAATACTTGAGAAAGCTTAGTCTCTCTATGTGTATAGATACTTTTACTAGAAGATGTGTAAAGCAAGAGAATACAAAACAATAAATCTACAAGCTATTAAAACAAAAGTGGTTTCTCACTCACTTAGAAAGGAATCCTCTAATATCCTGCAAATACCAAAAGAAAATTCTGAATTCTGCTTCTCAAAATAGTGGTAGGTGTGGCTAAGCGCAAGCGCCACAGTCTCACCACTGGGGGGCACTGTGTAGCATCTGTACAGACCTCTGCTGGCAATTAAAGTAATGTGCAATTTTGCAAAAGAAAATTTTGTCACTTTGAAGAACTTTGGATTTCTATTTTTAAAGTGTTCTATTAGATCATTTGATAAAGTAACAAAAACACCATTTAATTGCTTCTGGGGTTGTGAAATTCCCAGGGTATTTGAAATTATCCAACTTTAAAATAATTGTGACAGCATTACTCAGTATCAAGGATGCACGTGAGCAGAAATTATCTGCTCTCTCAGCAGGGAGAGCATCTAAAATGAAATTTGTAGAGAACATAAAACTGATGAGTGTGATAGGCACATTAGAGTCTGAACTTCTGCACGTAGTAAAATCCACATTGCTTGACTTCTTAATTATTGCAAGCAAAAAAAATTAGTATTACAATTGCATACAACGTTTAAAAAAAACTAAATGAATAGAAAGAGAATCATAGATCCTGTCACAGGAGAGAAGAAATGTGTTGGTGCTGCTGGCTTACAGCCCTAACCTCATTGTGACACCTGGTGGATACTGTTGAGAAGACAGAGGATAGCAGCAATGCTGCGCAGTGACAACCTCCCCGTCTACAGAGCACGTGACATGTAGCCGCCCTAAATGGAGATATGCTGTGCAAAGCACCGTCATGAAAATGTGTAATATCTCACTGATCATGCTCCATATCGACTGTGTGCTGAGACGGTGTTATTAAAGATGAAATCGTTAAGATACATTAATAATTCTGTTTCTATAGTCTTTCTCCTATGTGGTAACTGAAAATTCCGAAGTTGCCTCTAAGATCCGCATTCTTTAAATGGCTCTAAGTGAGCTGATCCCTTTGTATTTCTTCCCTTTGTGTTCAAAGGACCTGTGAATAAATATCATTTATTTCACTTGGGTTATACTACGTAACAAGAGTGAAGGGGTTTGACAGATATAATTAAGGTCTCTAAGACATTGACTTGAGTTCATTAAAAGAAAGACTATGTTGGATGGGGTCAGCTTTAAAAGACACTCAACATAACAACACTCTTCTATGGGCCCAGAGAAGCTAACCACAGTGTTGTAGAGAAAGCCATACAGCAAAGAGCAGCAGGCGTCAGTCCTTCAACTCTAAGACACCCAATCCTGCCAAATAATCAGTGAGCCTGAAAGGGGTCAGCCTCACATGAGGCTGCAGCTCTGCACAGTGGCTTCTTTGCTGTGAGAGCTGAGCAGGACCAGCTGAGCTGTGGCTGGACACTGACCCACACACACTGAGCAACTCATGTTCTTTCTAACTGTAATATTTACTTGGATGATGTGTTACAGAGCAGAAAATAAATAATGTGGTGATATATTGTATACACCAATAAAGCTTACCTGGGGAACAGAGGACAGAACCAGCCACTAAATTAGGCATAGAGGTCAGGCAGTGGTGGCACACACCTTTAATCCTATCACTCGGGAGGCAGAGATCCAGCTGGATCTATGTGAGTTCAAGGCCACACTAGGCTACATGAGAGAAAGCGAACCAGGCAGTGGTGACACATGCCTTTAATCCCAGGAAGTAATATGGCAGGACACAGAAAGGCATATAAGACGTGAGGAATCAGGAACTCACTCTCTTGACGCTGAGAATTTCATAGAGGTAAGCCAGTGGCTGACTGTTATGCTTCTCTAATCTTTCAGCTTTCACCCCAATATCTGGCTCTGGGTTTTTTTTATTATAAGACCTTTTAAGATTCATGTTACAAAATAACATACCTTTCAGTTGGCTTTTTTTACTTTACTTTTTATATTAGAACATTACTAACATTCACTGAAATTTGATTTTCCTTGTTCATCTAAGGCATATTCATCCTAAGATGTCAAAATCATTAATAAAAACAAGCACTTTGAGAGTAATGCATTCCCATTACTTTATTATACCATGTACCTTTTATAACATACACAATGGAAGCAAATAGGCACAGTGCAATTATACAACACTAAATATAAACTTCTCAATAGAGCTGTAATTGTAATAGCCCAAGCACAGCTCTTGGAAACCGAAAGCTGTGGTGCAGCTTCTTCTTCATCCTGACTAAAGTTCTTAAAGCCTCAACAGATTTAAAGTCTGCTCACCCTAAATATCAAAAGAAAACTGAGTGAGAGGGGGAGTGCTGAATCCACAGACCCTGAGTATGCTCACTATCGCTACGCTACACCCTCAGTCCAGACATCAATAGTAAGTGACAACTGGTTACCAGAGTAAGGAAAGCAGGACAATCCTGTGAATTACCTCCACTAACTTCACCATCCAGAGAGAAAAGCTGTCAGTGTGTCTGCTCCAAAAGCTCCCACGTGCACAGGATTGGATACGCACAGGTATACAAAGAAAACGAAAGCAAACCACCGCCACCACCCCTTGTTTTTCATTTGACTACCTCCCTGAAATTGGATCTGAGTTACTCCTAACTCTCTCTTATTTACATTCACGTGTGGTTGTAACACAGGTGGTTACTGTGCTGGCTAGTCTTATGACAACTTGACACAAACTAGAATCATCTGAAAGGAGGAAACCTCAGTTGAGAAGATGCCTCCATAAGATCTAGCTGTTAAGGCATTCTCTTCATTAGTGATTAATGGGAGAGGGCCCAGCTCATTGTGGGTGGTTCCACCCCTGGGGTGGTGGCCCTGGGTTCTATAAGGAAGCAGGCTGAGCAAGTCCTGGGGAGCAAGTCAGTAAGCAGCACCCCTCCCTCACTTCTGCATCTGCTCTAGTCTCCAGGATCATGTCCTGTTTGAGTTCCTGCCCTGACTTCCTTCAATGTTGAATAGTGCTATGGAAGTGTAAACTGAATAAACCCTCTTCTCCCTAACTTCCTTTGGTCATCGTGTTTCATCACAGCTACAGGAAGCCTAACTAAGACAGTTACCCAACTCTTCTCATGTTTTTCATCTTTATGTGTGTGGTGGTTTGAATGAGAATGTCTGTTACAGTCTCGTGGATTTGGATATTTGGTCCCCAGATGGTGGCACTGATTGATGTCTAGGAGGTGTCATCTTGCTGGACGAAGTAGTCTCTGCAGGTGAGCCTTGAGAGTTTAAAGTCTCTTGCCACTCCCAGTTCACACCGTCTACTTCATGCAGGAAGTTCAAGAGGGAGGCACTCACTTCCTGTTCCTGTTGCCATGCCCTCTCACCATAATGCACTCTTATCCTTCTGTAACCGTAAGCTCAAATAAACTCGTTCTTCAGTAAATCACGCTGATCACGGTGTTTTATTCCAGCAACAAAACAGTATCTGTGACAATGTGTGTGGGTGTTTGGCATGTCCGTCTGTTTGTTTTATGAGTACAGCCAGGTACTCGCCAGAGCCAGAAAAGGGTGTCAGGGGCCTCTGGAACTGATGTCACAGACTGGGAGCGGGCCTGTGGATGTTGGGAAGCAAACCCCAGTCCTTTGAAAGAGCAGTCGGTACTCTTAACCCTTGAGCTGTCTCTCCAGCCTCCAACCCAGTTCCTTCCTGTGTACCTGAGCATGTTGTTAAGCTAGTGGGGGTTTGTTTGTTTGTTTGTTTGTTTGTTTCACTGTCCTTGTATTTTGGTGTCTGATTCTTGGAAGAGAGCTTTTTTTGCTGTGGATGATTGATTGATAAATAAAACACTGATTGGCCAGTAGTCAGGCAGGAAGTATAGGCGGGACAAGCAGAGAAGAGAATTCTGGGACGTGGAAGGCTGAGGCAGAGAGACACTGCCAGCTGCCACCATGACAAGCGAGATGTAAGGTACCGGTAAGCCACGAGCCACGTGGCAACTTATGGACAAATAGAAATGGATTAATTTAAGATATAAGAACTAGATAACAAGAAGCCTGCTGCAGCCATACAGTTTGTAAGCAATGTAAGTCTCTGTGTGTTTACTCAGTTGGGTCTGAGCGGCTGTGGGACTGGCGGTGAGAAAGATTTATCCTGACCGTGGAACAGGCAGGACCAGAAAAACTCTAGCTACATTTTTTCTTAAATTACTTTTTATTAAATCAACACATTTTCTAACTCTTTACATTCTATTGCATGTCCGGTCATCTGAAGGTCCTGTTAGTTGTTTTGGGGACTGCCATTGGAAACTTGTGTTGGAGAATTCCCAACAGTGGGTATGAGCTGCTTCAGGCCTGTGTCTGCCACTCCACCTTTCTCAATTTCACATCCTTCATCTCTAGAAAACAATAAAAATAAGGTGAAACAACACAAACACACTAGCTCTGCTCACTTGAGACTTCCCTGCGCTTAGCCAAAGCATTTAGAACCAATGTGTGCTATAACCAACAGTAACATGCATTCCGTCGCGAGTCGAGAGCTGAGTTAGCTGAACTGCAGCTACATTGCCATCAAGTGCTGAGTGGGAAAAAGGAGGAGAGAAGAGAGTCGGCATAGTTTTCAGTTTCAACTAGTCTTTAAGAAGTTGCTAAACTCTGACTTTCTTATAGATAAATGTGGTATTGTGGGTTATACAAGAAGAAGAGAGATGAAATGAAAGGAAGATATAGGCCCTGAGGAGCAGGAAATTAAAGTCCTGCTGCTTTTTACCCTGAAAGTCATGAATGTCCTTGAGGTCTTTTGATTAGCTTCACTTCATGTTACTGGTGATATTTATTTTGATAATTAGAGTGTAGAAAGGTTTCTCTTCAAGTGAACATCTTGTGACTCCTATGTCTATGAGTTTCTAATCTCTGTGTGAACTGAGCTACTGTCTGAGTCTGTCTCAGCCAACTTTATTGGAATTCCAGTTTATTTGGGAAAAACTTAAGAAGCATTCATTTTAAACTAAAGGGCAGCCCAGTCCTTAGACACAATCCTGCCTCAGATTCATAAAGGCAAATCAACAGAGTCAGTCAACCCTAGGTTAACTCTCTCAGCTTGGAACCATTTCTATTGATTAAATTTGTGTTTCTGCCTTATTGGGAAGAGCAAAAGATCCTTGGGAATGCTATGGAGAAAAAGGGTACCATAAATACCCTACTTATGCCCCTTAGTAATACAATTAGTGCTTATAACTTCTATTTCCAATTTCACACCAAAGGATGACATGACTGCTTTTATGTATGAATTACTCTTCCAGATTGGCAGAAGTCTTTTACAAATATAAAAAACTGTTAATGTTAAAAAATTGTTGGTGTTTCTAAACATATCAGAAAATAAGAGAAAGTGGAGTAGATAAGATATGTGGGCCGGGCGTTGGTGGCGAACGCCTTTAATCCCAGCACTCGGGAGGCAGAGCCAGGTGGATCTCTGTGAATTCGAGGCCAGCCTGGGCTACCAGCGCCAGCTCCAGGAAAGGCGCAAAGCTACACAGAGAAACCCTGTCTCGAAAAACCAAAAAAAAAAAAAAGAAAAAAAAAAGATATGTGGCACATGAAACGTCACCACAAACTTCTATAAAATCAGAGAGGTAAAAAGTGGTAAGGATTAGCTATAAGAATGAATATGTTTATAATGACTATTAATTTATAAAAATTACTAAGAAAAGCATCCTATTGATTCCTTATGGAATTTTGTTAGCCTTTACATTTTTCTACAACAGCAAAAGCAGATAGGTAATTTTATACATAAAAGACAACGAAGAAACAAAACATGTTTTCTACAGGAGGAATTCTGCCTCAAGACTATCAATTCTTAACTGAGGGGTTTTTTTTGGGGGGGGATGAGGGGTTTGATTTTTCATGTTTTTGTTTTAGAATTTCATACATGCATAGAATGTGTTTTTATTAAAGCCAACACCCCATTCTTTTCCCTCTCCAGCTCATTCCCTAATCCCCAATACTTTCCTCTGCCAACTTCATGCTCTTTTTTTCAAAGCCCACCAAGCCCACTTAGTGCTTCCGGTATACTCATACATACCGGGTGCAGGGCCATCCACGGGAGCGTGGGTTTCTTCAGTGATGTAACAACTGGTAAGTTGCCCATGCTCTGGCAAATAACCTTTCATTCCTATTCCTGCAAGCAACTCTAATTAAACTCATGAGACCACAAAAACAGACACGAAAGGAGAAGTGGGACTCGCTGGGCAGAGGAAAGTGAGAGGGGACAAAAGAGTGACAAGCAAAAGTGACCAGAAGACATTATACAGATATGGAAATGCCAGCGAAACCCATTATTACATAGTTAATATAAAATAAGAACTAATAGTGACTACTGTTCTGTCAATGTCTACTGCTCTCTAAGGAAAACTTTTCTATCAGTGTTTAACAGCGGGACCTAATCCATTTGAGGGTCTAGAACTACTGTCATTAACTAGATAGCTTATAAGCAGCAGAAATTTATTTCTAACTTTGCTGGAGACTGGGAAACACACAACCAAGGAGGGAGCAGAGGTAGTACCTGGTAAGACCCAGCATTCTTATTCCTAAATCAATTTTGAAGTGGCGCAAATATTCCAATCCTAACAAATATCACTAGATGTCAACGCTTTGACTGTGTTGAGGTTCCTGTTATAACCAGCTTCCACTGTCCATGCAAATGTTAGCACACATTAAAGGGTCAATAATGTTGCAATTTATTATGAAAATGGTTTCCATCTCAACTCCTTGGAAAGTTCCAGATGCCCTTCCCATGTCTATCTGTCTCTTTTTGAGAACTGTTGATATAACATGTGGATGCTGGGATATAGGGAGTTCGTGTATTTTAACTTTCATCCATGTCAGAAATAGACAAACTGATCACTGAACAGCTACTTCTTTATGTAAAAATTCCAACCTTAAAAAAAAATCCTCCAGAATGAACAGGAAGCAAAGTTCAAGTCTGTGTAAAACAGATTAAAGAGGAAAACCAGCTGGAGGTCCTTCAAAACTAATGTAACAAGAAGGTGAGCTATAAGCTGCACATGGTGGCACATCCATAATCCCAGCTCTCAGCAGACTGAGGGAAGAGGACTGCCTTGAGTTCTAGGTCACCCTGAATTTCACAATAACCTCTTATCTCAGAGAGAGAGAGACAGAGACAGAGACACACACACACACAGAGAGAGAGAGAGAGAGAGAGAGAGAGAGAGAGAGAGAGAGAGAGAGAGAGAGAGGAGGGAGGCTAGGGTAGTAAAAGTGGCAACAGAAAGGAAACAACATATCAACCAATTTCAGAAGTATTGGAAATGTCAGCATGCCTTGGCTTTAGGAAAATATGGAAGAGATAGACAAAAATATTCCTCCAAGGAGGAGAATCATCACTGAAGGAAGAGAAAACGAAGGACTCACTTTCCTGAGTTTTCACTTTTTTAAGCACTTTCATCTTTAGACTTTTTAGACGTGTTTAAAAACTACAAATTTCTTTATGCATCTCTCTATTGATGGACACCTAGGCTGGCTTCATCTCTACGGTGACTAGTGATGCCATAGCATAGATGCACAGGGATCTTTGTAGAATACTGGCCTAGACTCCTTTGGGTGTGTGCCGGGGGTGGTAGAGCTGGACCATTCGGCAGTTCTCTTTTTAGTTTTTGGAGGCACCCTCACTTTGATTTCCACAGTGACCAAACTCAGTTTCATTCCCACCAGCAGGGTTTCCTTCCTCCCCATTCTGTCCCCCCTAGCACTTTTGGGATTAGTCTTCTCCCATTTCTGGTTGTAAGCCTAGACGTCAATGGCTGAGCCATCTCTCCAGCCCATTATCAGTCTTCTTAATGGTGGCCTTTCTGACTGGGATAAATAGGAATCTCAAAGTAGTTTTAATTTTAATTTTCCTGGTGGCTAAGAATGTTGAACATGATTTCATATGTGTATTTACCGTTTGTACTTCATCTTTTAAGAAGGTCTCTTCAATCTCCTGGGTAGACTGGGGGCAGGTGGAAATGGGAACATGAGGGATTGGGTTGAGGGGTGGATGGAGGAGGAGAGTAATGAAAGAGATGATTTGATGGGGGAGGGCTTTTCGGGACAGGTAGAAATCTGATGCAAGGGAAACCCCTACGACTCTACAAGGATGATCCCAACTAACACTCCTAGTAATAGAGGGTAGGTAATCTTAACTGGCCATCTCCTGTGAGATTGGTTACTATCCCAATTGTTATCAGAGAGCCTTTGTCCAGTAACTGATGGAAACAGATCCAGGGACCCACAGCCAAGCACTGAGCCGAGCCTGGGGAATCCTGTTGAGGAAAGGGAGGAAGGATTGTACGAGCCAGGGGGTTCAGGGTCATCACAAGGGAACCCACAGAAGCAACCGGCCTGCTCATGGGAGCTCACAGCCTATGGACCCATGGCTAGGGAGCCTGCATGGGACCAGTCTAGACCCTCTGCATACATGTGACAATTGTATGGCTTGGTCTACTTGTGGGACTCCTGGCAATGAGAGGGACGCCTGTCCCTAACACTTTGGCTGGCTTTTGGGAACCTATTCCTAATGCTAGGCTGCCTTGCCCAGCCTTAATACAAGAAGAGGAACTTCATCCTACCTAAACTTGTTATGCCGTGCTTTGTTGACACCCATGGGAGGCCTGTCCCTTTCTGAACAGAGGTGGAGGAGGGGTGGATTGGGGAGGAGACGGAGAGGAGGTGGGGTAGGGAATGGGAAGGGGGGGAAGGGAGGATTCGGTCAGGATGTAAAGTAAAGAAAAATTTTTAAGTAATAAAAAAAAACTAAAACAAAATAGGCGGGGGTGGGGGGTGCACACCTTTAATCCCAGCACTAGGGAGGCAGAGCCAGGCAGATCTCTGTGAGTTCGAGGCCAGCCTGGTCTACAGGGCAAGATCCAGGACAGGCACCAAAACTACATAGAGAAACCCTGTCTCAAAAAACCAAAAAAATAAAAAAGAAAAGAAAACAAAGAATGTCTCTTGATTTTATTAGCCTACTTATTGTTTGTGCTTCATGTATGTGTATCAGTTCTCTCCTTCTACTTTTATGTGAGTTCTGGGGATCAAACGCAGGTAAAGGCACTTTGTATTTTCTTGGTGGCCTGCATTTGATCCCCAGAACTCACAAAGTTGTCCTCTACCTCCATATCTATGCTGTGGCATACATGTGCCTCCCCACACATACATACATCATATACATATACACATATAAACATACATCATACACATTTATGAACACACAGTAATAAATAATTAAGAAAGGGGTTGGAGATGTAGGTCAGTTCCTAAAATGTTTGCTTAGCATGCATTAAGCCTTGGGTTCAATCCCCAGCACTGCATAATTTGGACAAATTCTTGGAGAGTAGAAAAAGAAGGATCAAAGTTCAAGGTCATTTTTGGGTAGATAGCCAATGCAAGGCCAGTCTGGACTACAGGGGACTCTCTCTTAAACTATGTATGAATAAATAGAAGTTAAAAGTTTCACTTGCACAAATAAAAGCACACTCCCAGGAAGAAACTTCATAAACACTTGATGAAATTAAACCCAACCACCAATGAGATGTGTTACTTGATGGTTTAAACACCTTCAATTAGAAGTAAGAAGTGGGTCTTGCCTCTTCTAACAGATAACTCTGCACAATGAATGTAAATTGCAGTTTTATCCTTGAATACTAAAGATCTTCACAGGTTTTGTGATGTAAGTGTATCTTCAACACCATGCATTTTGTAAGCTCATATTAGGAGAACCATTCAAGCAACTATAGCATGGTTGGAGCAGTCCAAGAAAGGCTTTCTCAGTGTGCTCACTAAAACTGCTTTTCAGATTACAGCAGTTTAATTTTTTTTCTATTCAACTGTCAAAAGTGTCTGCTGGTTTTCAGCCTTGACACATGGCATTGGTATGTGAATTATACATTATATTCACACACAAATGTTAGGGAAACTTGCCTTGTTTTACTGCGTTTGAAGGCTCTGTTTCATTTCTATAGGAAATAACTTGATTGATGCTGTAAAATCCGTTTTGCGTTTATCTTCTTTGCCATGAAGGTTTTTCATATCTGTGTGTGCTACCTTTGCCTCAGAGTGTGAAAAGATAAGCGTTTATTGAAGAATATCATTTGTTGTATGCGTTTTGGAGTCTCACATTTGACATTTGAATTAAATATATCCCAACTCTTCTTACAATTTACTTGTAAATGTATTATAGGTAGAAAACAATTTGTAGGGAAGTCCAATAATAAACTGGTTCAATAGGCCATTAATCTTTAGTAATAAATAGGAGTTAAAAGGCTGCACAGTTAGGCTCTGGCATTCACATGGCACTCAATGCTGAACCAACCTGCTTCTTCCCTTGTCTCTCTGCAGGCCTCGGTGAAGCAATGGAAATTTTCTTCCACTAATGAAACATGTTAGGTAACATATTCCCTAAAACAGAAAGAAAAAAAAGGAGCCAGGCAGTGGTGTCAAATACTTTTAATCCCAGTACTTGGGAGGGAGAGGTCAGCCTGATCTACACAGAGCAAGTTCCAGGACAGCCAGAGATACACAGAGAAACCCTGTCTTGATAAAACTAAATAAATAAATAAATAAATAAATAAATGGGAAAATAAATAAATAGTCCTTCATGCAGAAAACATAAGGATTAATATAATAAATATACTTCTTTCACTTTTCTTATTTATTTTAGTGCATGTGTGGGTGTAGAGACGAGAGAACAACTTGTGAGATTGGTCTCTCCTTTCATCATTTAGGTTCCTGAAACGCACATCATCAGGCTCAAGGAAGCACCTTTACCCACTGAGCCATCTCAACACCCCAACTAACATGATTGTGTTAGCAGTACTAGACAGTAGTTCAACAGGACACGAAAGATAGATGATGTGAAGATAAATCAAGGAAAGATTGAGTAAGGAGCGAGTTTATAAGTTGTCTGCCTAGCCACTCTGCTCCTTATAATCAAATAAGAAAGAAAAAGATGTAAAGGGAGAGGAGGGAGATGTGAGGTAGATAGAGGGAGAGAAAGAGGTATTTTATATCCTAGGCCAGCAGTTCTCAACCTGTAGGTCGTGACCCCTTTGGAGGTCAAACGACCCTTTCACAAGGGTGTCATATCAGATATTAACATTATGATTCATAACAGTAGCAAAATTACAGTTGTGAAGTAGCAATGAAAATAATTTTATCGTTTGGGGTCACCACAACATGAGGAACTATATTACAGGGTTGCAGCATTAGGAAGGTTGAGAACTACTGTCCTAGGCTGTAATATTTTGTGGTTGGTTCTGTTTCTGGAAATCTATTTTAAATTCATTTATTGGATACAAACCAATTAATCCAGCCCAGTACTCAAGAGAAAGGAAGTTAAGCTCCCCATCCTGAAGGCATCAATGAATGTCTGGGCGTGTTTTATGCTAATGCACCCTTTTGAAGGGGTCCCTGCAAGTGTCACAGCAGGCAGTGAGATGCTTCTTAAAGAGGTAAGAATGAAAACTAGGTTCAGCCCAACTTAGTCTGCAAGGCTGGATCAAACTTCTAGAAAATCTGATGCCAGGAAGTTTACTGCCAGCATACTTAAACACAATATAATTTGGAAAAAGTTTTCTGGTGTAATACAATCCCCAGTGTACAATTGCACAAGGAGGTAATAATTATATCAAAATGTAACTCAAAGTATATGTCATTTCTTCTAAGAAGATGGGTTCTAGGATAGGCTACCTATACTAGCTTAAGCTTAAGCATCTGGCCTGGTCTTGGTCATAAAAATAGTGTAGAGGTCATTTGGCTATTAGCCTGGTCCTGGCTGTGGGAGCTTGGGGGAGCCCCTGGCCATATAGATAATGTAACCATCATTTAGACCATTAGGTATTTCCCATCCTAGTTGGGGAAGCTTGGGGAGCTCCTGGCTATTCAAATAATATAAGGGTCACTTAGATTACCAGCCCCTCTGGTCCTGGTTGTAAGAGTTTGATAAGGCCAGGCCCAACACATAACGAAGATCATCAAGGCTATTAATCACTTCTAATTCCCAGCCTTCCATAAAAACAGCTTCTTTGTCCTTTCCTTTGAAAGGACAATTCTGGGTGCTGAACATTCCTGGTTCCCCGGAGATCTGTGGGCACAGGACCTTCATGCTCCCAACATTGTTCCATATTCTATCCCTGTACAGTGCTGTAGCTCAGGAGTCCTTTCTTGGCTCTCTCATTTCACCTGATTCAATCTCCTACCCTGAGTGACCTCAACTACTCCCAGGAGTTCTTTTGACACCTACGTAATAGATGGATCTAAAATTATCTGTACCCTGGCCTCTCGCTGTGTGCCCATATTTAAATTTTCAACTGTGTATCAAGCCATCTCAGCCTATCCAAACTCATTCTCTGTGTTCCTCTCCCTTTGTCTCCATTGTGCTCCTTGCTCTAAATCTTCAGCCCTGTTATCCAAACACAAACTCGTTCTCAGTTCCCACCTGTCCTTCTTACTTCTCATAGGCTTTGACATAGATTTATCCTGATTATTTATAAGTCCTAAATAACTCAACTGAATCCCTTATCTCAATCATTACTATCTGTACAGGCTGTCATTCATCTCCTACTCCACAGCAGTAACATAAAAATTGATTTCACTGTCTAGTCTCTCACCATTCTAATTTATCTTTTGTCAGGTTTATCTTGGTTAAAATATGGATCTGAGCTCAAATATATCTCTATAAAAGCCTTGAATGGCTCACTAATAACTTCATTTTAAAGCTCAAGCTCTTTAAGGTCATATATAAGACTCTAAAATAAAATCTATCCTAATGTGTTTTAGCTGCATCTCCTATCACTGTCTCAATATTTCTTTAGCAAACCAGTCATTACCTGAAAATGTCATGTGCATAGACATACATACGCACATGCTATTTCCTCTGCCTGAAGACCCGATACTCTCTGCTCTGCTTAGAAATTGTTTCCATGTTTTGCAAAGTCCCTTTTCTGAAAAGCTAACTTCCCTGGGTGAAAAGTCACTTCACTTTCTGTACCCCACAATATTTTTCATACACTAATAGTATTTGTCTGACACCTGTATGTTGTGAATGCGTTTAGGACTGTTTCAATTTCAAATTTTCTATCTTAGCCTTCTTATAAGATGAAAAATGAGGGTGGAGATATGGAGTTACAGCTTTGTGGTTACATGCCCATTGTGTTGTAGAATAATATTTTAAAATGTGTTACATTTGTTCATGCTGTGGAACATTTGCTTAATGATTCAATATGTGTTGCATTCTCTTATGGTGCATTTGTTTAACTCTGTGAAGCTGTGTTACTGTGCCTGTCTAAAACACCTGATGGCCTAATAAAGAGCTGAACAGCCAATATCAAGGCAGGAGAAAGGATAGGTTGGGCTGGCAGGCAGAGAGAATAAATAGAAGGAGAAATCTGGGAGGAAACGTAAAAGCAAGAGAACAAGGAGAGGAGGATTCTAGGGGCCAGCCACCCAGCCAGCCACGGAGTAAGAGTGAAAGTAAGATATACAGAAGTAAGAAAAGGAAAAAGCCCAGAGGCAAAAGGTAGACAGGATAATTTAAAGTTAAGAAAAGCTGGCAAGAAACAAGCCAAGCTAAGAGCATTTGTAAGTAATAATAAGTCTCTCCATTATTTGGGAGCTGAGTGGCAGGCCCCCAAAAGAGCAAAGAGTAAAAAGAGAAAAACAACCAACAACATTTTGGCACCCAACCTGGAGCTAGAGTAAAAGAAAACCCAACAACACTGTTGCTTTTCCAGAAGACCAGAGTGTGGTTCCCAGTACTACGTAGGGCAGTTCACAACCACCTATAGCTCTAGCCAGTGGGTGCAAAGTCCTCTTCTGGTTACTGCAAGCATATACACACACACACACACACACACACACACACACACACACACACACACACACAAATAAATAATAAAACAGAATATAATTTGTCAGGTGTCTTAGGTTTCTATTGCTGTGAAGAGACACCATGACCACGGCAACTTTTTTGTTTGTTTGTTTGTTTGTTTGTTTGTTTGTTTCAAGACAAGGTTTCTCTGTGTATTTTTGGTGCCTGACTTGGATCTCGCTCTGTAGACCAGGCTGGCCTTGAACTCAGAGATCTGCCTGGCTCTGCCTCCCGAGTGCTGGGATTAAAGGTGTGCAACACCAACACCCAGCGGCAACTCTTATAAATGAAAACATTTAATTGAGGGGACTCATTTACAGTTTCAGAGGTTCAGTCCATTATTATCATGATGAGGAGCATGGTGGCATGCGGGCAGATGTGGTGCTGGAGCTGAGAGTGCTACATCTTGCAGGCAACAGGAAGTCATCTGAAAGTCACACTGAGGGAAGCTTGAGCAAAACAGACCTCAAAGCCTGCCCTACAGTGACACACTTCCTCCAACCAGGCCACATCTCCTAATAGTGCCTAATAGTGCTCCCTTGGGAGCCATTTCTTTCAAACCATCACATCAGGCCACATTTTCTACTTTTAATTCAGAAAATACAAGTGTCAGTAACACCACTGACCTCCAGGAGGCCAAGATTGAGCTGAGAGATTTTTTTTTTCCAATCTTTTGATGGGAGGGGTGGGGGCAACCAGTATCATTATGGGGAATTAAGTGTCATTTCAAACTTAGAGCACAAGTAAATGGCTTGGTAACATTAATACCTTTTCCATATTGACCATTCCCCATTTTCCACAATTCACAAAACATTGTTACAAATCTACATTTCATTTTTAAGCTGTAATCAGGAAAACTGGGGGGAAAGGAGCCTACAAATATATGCATCAACATGGAGACCTTCATCCTCAGAAATATCCTCTATTGCACGACTTTGTTGTGAACTTGAGGCACTGAGTGACAATTTTGAGTCCCGTGATTACCAGGACATTCTCCAGATGAGTCTGGGTGCTCATGCGATCTTGGCACAGAAGCTTCCCTCAAGTCCATCTCCAATAACAAAACTAAACATAGAATTAGATGTACCACTGCAGAGCAAGTGGAGAAGGAGTTCTCAGCACTCGGGCACCACTCGTTTTTGATGTTCTCTTTGTGAGCCTGGGTGTCACCAGCCGAGCCCTCTCTCCTCTCTCTGGCCCGGCATCATTCATTTTGTTGTCGCTGTTTGCTTGGTTTGGTTTTTGTAGGTATTGTTGCTGCTATTGTTGTTCTCACTGTTGTTTTGAGGCGGGGGGGGGGTTCTCTGTGTAGTCCTGGACCTTGCTATGTAGACCAGACTGGCTTTAAACTCACAGATAGCCTCCTGCCTCTGCGCCCTCAAGGACGGAGATGAAAGGTGTGCACTACCATATCTGGCCACATCATTCTGTCTGGCCACATATAATCACTAATCCTAGGCCATTCATAAACCCCAGAAAAGGGTGAAAATCTTTATAGGGTTTAGATTTAGCTTCTAAGACAGTAACTGTACGAAAAACATTGTGGGGGGGGGGCGGGGTGCTGGAGAGATAGCTCAGCGGTTAAGAGCACTGTTCTTCCCAGCAACCACATAGTGGCTCACAACCATCTGTAATGAGATCTGGTGCCCTCTTCTGGCCTGCAGGGATACATGCAGACAGAACACTGTATACAAAATAAATAAATATTTTTTTTAAAAAAAAAAAAAAAAAGAAGAAGAAAAGAAAAACGTTGATACCTGTT
>CABHPQ010082569.1:0-15539 GCA_902168405.1 Peromyscus aztecus
CCTTGGAACTGGCTGGATTCTTTCCTTTCCTTCATGGCTGACATTTAATTCATCAAGTCTGCTCACTGTTTTACAAGGAATCTCCAGACCACTTCTTTTGGAGCTGGCTTCCCTGTGGCCTGTGAGGCTTCTTTTATCTGTTCTTTGGATTCTTAGACCTCATGTAGTCCTCCCTGGCCACATTGGCTTCTTGCCAGCCTTAGGTGTTGTACTTACTGTTTTCCTGGCTGTAGTCTTGTTCCTCCAGGATGTCCATGCCCACAATTTTTAAGTCAGGACAATCTTTTGGTTTCTGGAATACACTAGGCAATCTCTGAACTTAATTCTGAGTACACTCTGACCTTGAATGTTTAGATGGAAGTCAAGGCAATCAGATCATCCAACTTAATGCGGCCAGTTGTCTCCTTCTCTAGCACAGTAATCTTCTGTGTTCTCTTGTATTTTTCAGTATAAACTGTCACCTTTTAGCATTCCATAGAACTTAATTATCATCTTTACAATTTAGTGTTCATCTCCCTTTGCTAGAATGCAAGTTCCTTATAACAAGAAACTGTTTACATCTTTTATTTGTTTGTTCTTTTGAGTTTCAAGGTGCAGGTAAGTGAAGTTTTCAAAACAAAAGAAATTGTGTGTTTATCTTTGGAGCCCTGTGGAGGTTCTTTGAACATTTTATTGGCATATGTTTTAAATAGTCTTATTGCCAAGGAACTTCCTTTGTTTGTTTCTAAGCCGTGACTTCTGTCCTCTTTAAGTTGGCAGCTGACCTTTATCGTTTCCTCAAGCTCGAAGAATATAAGAGATACTCTAAATTAGCCCCAGGTTTCTGAGTTGGCAGTGCTCTATCAGAGATCATCTCCTTACAAAGAGCCAGCAAAAGGTAGGCATCTGAGGGTTGGCTAATTGAATCTTCTCTAACTGTTCAAGATGCTAATCTGACTTGGGAGCTAAGGGGGAATAGTGAGGAGGACATGGAGATACTTCTGTTTCTTCTCCTACAATCTAGGGCCACATGACTGTGTAATTGCTCGAGTGTGTGATGGTGGAGTCAGTTTATCTGGTCGGCAGTGTGTAGAGACCGATGATGCCTTTGATCTCAAAAGTAGAGATACATAAATAGGGAAATTTCATACTATGTTTTTTTTCATGAAAATAACTTGAAAGAAACAATTATGGTTTTTGAAGTTCATAGGGTTGTTTTAAATTATATAGTATGGAACACTTTTCTTCTTGGACTACACTCCAGAGAAAGGAAATAAAGTTTACATTTTATAATAAACATGACTCTACTTCTGTTCTTTGATATTTGTTGGAATTGCTACACAAGTTCTACAGACTACCGCCCTTTTCAAAGATGGTGAGAGATACTTCTCCTGCTGTTTTCCAAGATGGCGAGAGACACATTGAACTTTTCCTTCACTTTGTCAGACAGATTTAGGGACTTCTTTCCAAGACCAACTTTCCATCTTTACTGCAAACAAAAACCATATTACTGAGAAACAGATGAAAGCTAATTCTGAGATTTTTAACTGGGCATCTAAGAAATACCACACTCCTCATCTCTGTTAGTTTTCAGGGAAAACATTAAGCAACTGGAATGTTCATGTGATCATTTCCTAATGGTCACTTTTCAGAAAAACAGCTTGAAGACAAAGAAGAAACAGTTTACTGAAAATGTTGCACTGGGGGAAATGTTAGAATGTCAGCGAGAGGGAGATGATTGTGTGCTGTTCAATTATTGATTTTGTAATATAAAAACCTTAGTTTTTGTTACCTTCAATTGTAATTGGTGTGACAAAAATCTATTCAATCAAGGGATGAAATTTGAAAGCCAAATTGGATGCTGTGAAAATCAGATCCAAATGTTTTCATCAATTTGCCTCTGTGTGTTTTGGGAAAACATGAGAAGAATAGTTTCAGTCACATGATCTCCATTTTTGTGCTATCCTCCTGACCTTAGACCCTACAGGGACCCCTGAAGAAGAGAGAAGTAGGTCTGTGCAGGTGTCAGAGTGAGATCAAAGGACAACAGGCCATTTTCAAAGAAGAGAACAGGAAAGCAACGACTTGTACTCAAGTATCCAAGCATGTTGATATTGAACACACTTCAAAGAAAGACTTTTGTGAATTTGTGATCCACATTTGTTAAACACCAACAAACACACTGTCTATTAAAAGTAACTAGTTAACTATTGAGGGTGATAAATAATTTAAGCCATGGTGACTTCTACTTTCCAGAGATGACTCAGTGGTTAACAGTGCTTGCTACTCTTGCAGAGGACCCGAGTTTCGTTCCCAACACTCAAGTTGGAGACTCATAACTGCCTGTAACTCCAACCTCAGGGAATCTGAGGCTGTCTTCTGGCCTCCACAGATGCACTCATGTATGTATGCATACTTATACACACATACACACACACACACACACACACACACTTACACAAAAATGAAAATAAAAGTAAACTTAAAAAAAAACACACAAATTCTCCCCTAAGCCACAGCTCATCCATCTCCTGTATATTTTTCTCTGTAGTTTTAAAATCCCATGTTCTCCTTCACGTTGGTAAAAGGCTTTGAAAGTTATGTAGAGTCTTTTTCCCCAGAACATCTACAGCCTCCATGTTGTGTGATTCTTATAGGCTGTTTTTGGCATCCGTGAAATGAGCAGAATGATCTAAAAGGCCCTAATCTTCCTCCTTTTTTAAAAAATTATTTTTATTATTTTTCTTTTTTTAAAATAGTTTTTTTCATACCATATATTCTGATTGTAGTCTTACCCCCCTCCTCCCAGTTCCTCCCCACCAGCTCTCCCATCCTAATCCATACCCTTTCTGTCCCTGTTAAGAAAACAAGCAGGCATTTAGGGAATAGTAACAAAATAAAATTAAACAAATAAAAAATCAGAATAGAGCAAACCAAAAGAAAAAGAGCCAAAGAAAAAGACCAAGAAACATATACAGGTACAGAGACATACACCTTTGCAAATATAGGAATCACATAATAAAACCAGAAACTGTAAAATATACAAAAAGGACCTGTAAAGGCTAAAACAAAAAACAAAAAATAAAACAAAACAAAAACAAAAACCACAAAGCATGCCCTGACTTAACATTATGAGACAAAGAATCTTCCAAGATGTTGAGACTATTTTTTGTTGGTCATCTACTGCTGGGTGTGGGGCCCACCCTTTAGAGTGGTTTGTTTCCCCAGTGAGACTCCCTTGGAGAAAATCAATTTTTCATTTTCAGGTGCCTGTCAATTGCAGATATCTATGTTAGGGATGGGGCATGTGCCCACTTCTCCTCTTAGTTCTAAGACCCCACACGGTGCAGCATGCACAGGGCCTGCACAGGTCTGCTTCTGTTGTGCTTTGCTTAGAGGACCTTATTTTTTTCCATATCTTCTGTCCCTTCTGGTTCTTAGACTCTTTCTGCCTCCTCTTCTGCAGAGCTCCTTAAACCCTCAGGGGAGGGATTTTATAGACATTCCACTTAGGTCTGAGTGTTCCTAGTTCTTTAACTCTCTGTGTTGTCTGGCTGTGGGTCTCTGTTTTTGTTCCCATCTGCTGCAGGAGAAAACTTTTCTGATGATGACTGAGTGAGGCACGATCTATGGGTGTAGTAGAATGTACTTAGGAGTCATTTCATTGTTGTGCTCTTTTAGCAGAACAGTAGTATTTGGCTTCCCCCTAGATAGCTGGCCTATCTAGTCTCAGATTTCTGGCAAACCAAACAGCAAAAGTATGGGTTCCATCTCATGTATTGGGCCTTAATCAAATCAGATATCAGTTGGTTACTTTCCCAGGCTTTGTTATACTATTGCACCAGTGTATCTTGGAGACAGGTCACCACTGTAGATTGAATGTTTGTAGCTGGGTTGGTGTTTACCTTTCTCCTTTGGTAGCATGTAGAGTATCTTCCAGTACCATGAACACTAGCCCTTAGAGGTAAAGGCTAGAGAGAGACACCAGCTTGACTTATCTGTGTTCAATGAGTTGTGTAGGCATTGTCTCCAGCAATAGTGCCTTGTTGTCAGCTTATGGAGAGTAACAAATAGCCTTGGTAACAGCTTGGATTGTTTGGGAATCCCCATGGGACCTGTTTAGCCAACAATTTGATTATATGTCACCCATTCCCAGTACTGGAACCTTCATTTGGTGACAAGAGATGTCCAGTTGAGGCTGTCTCTCTCATTATTTAATGATTACACTTAGATTGCCTTCATATAGGTATAGATTTTAGGTACTTCTACTATATTTTAGGGTACTTCTGCTGTATCTTGATGACCCCTCAGATGGCCCTTAATTTTAGCTGTCCCTCTTCATACTAGTTTCCTTGCCTCTCCTTCCCTCTCCCTTCTCATTTTTCCCCTTCGATTTCAGACCCCATCCCTTGTCAAACCATATTATATTTCTCCTTCCTAGGGTGATATAGTCCTCCCCACAAGGCCCTTACTCTATACCTAACCTCTGTGGTTATACAAGCTTGCTTATTAACGTCCTAAGAGCTAATGCCCACATAAAAGCAAATACACATCGTATTTGTCTTTCTGGGTCTGGGTTACCTCACTCAGGATGATGTTTTCTAGTTCCATTTAGCAAATTAGTGATTTCATTTTGTTCAATGGCTGAGTAATATCCCATTGTGCAAATATACCACATTTTCTTTATATATTCATCTGTTGATGGACATCTAGGTTGTTTCCAGTTTCTGGCTATTATGAATAGAGCAGCAATGAATATGGTTGAGCAAGTGTCTCTGTTGTAGGTAGGATGAAGCATGGTTTAGATATATGTCCAAGAGTGGTACAGCTGGATCTTGAGGTAGATCAATTTCCAGTCTCCTGAGGAACTGTCACACTGATTACCCTAGTGACTGTACAAGTTTGCAGTCCCATCAGCAATGAATAAGTGTTCTTCTTACTGCACATCTTCCACAGCATGAGCTGTCAATTTTTAAAATTGATCTTAGCCATTCTGGTGGGTATAAGAGGAAATCTTAAAATAGTTTTGATTTGCATTTCCCTGATGTCTAAGGATGTGGAACATTTATGTGCTTCTCATCCATTTGAATTTGCTCTATTGAGAATTCTCTGTTTAGATCTGAACCTCAGTTTTAATTGAATTATTTGTTTACTTGATGTCCAGGCTTTTGAGTTCTCTCTGTATTTAGATATTTGCCTTCTATTGCATGTGTAGATGGTAAAAATGTTTTCCCATTCAGGAGCTTGATGCTATGTCTGAATGTTGGTGCCCTTTGCTATTCAGAAGGTTTTCAGTTTCATAAGGGTCCATTTATTAATTTTTATTTTTAGTGTCTGTGCTAATGGTGTTCTGTTCAGAAAGTATTTTCCTGTATCAATGAATTCAAGGCTATTCCCCACTTTCTCTTCTCTAAGATTCAGTACATCGGGTCTTATATTGAGGTATTTGATCCATTTGGAGTTGAGTGTTGTGCAGGGTGACAAGTATGGATCTGTTTGGATTCTTCTACATGCAGATATCCAGTTTGACCAGCATCATTAGTTGAAAATGCTATCTTTTTTTCCAGAGTGAATTACTGGCTTCTTTACCAAAACTCAATTGTCCATAGGTGTGTGGATTTATGGCTGCATCTTCAGTTCATAAAAACTAATTTTAAGTTTTCTCATATCACAAGGCATTGTGTGCCAAGGTGGCCACGTGTGTCAATGCCAAGAAACCTGCCCTGAGAGCCAAGAGGAACCTTTCCAAAGCAAAACGAAGGTATTTTCTTTGCATCAATCCACCTTGGAGATAGTCTGCTTAGTGACACGTGTTCCTTTTCCCCATAAGGAAAAACATGGCTTCAAAAATGTAAAATGAAATTCTTAATTTTCATAAATATTGATTAAAAAATACTATTTCATTTGAATGTGGTGGCACACCTTTAATCCCAGTACCTGGGAGGGAGAGGCAGGTAGATCTCTCTGAATTCATGGTCAGATTGCTTTACATAGCGAGTCCCAGAGTAGCCAGGGTTATGCAGTGAAACAATGTGTTTAAGAAAACAGAGCATTTCTTCACACTGCACATTCACCAGAAGCACACAGCCAATGAAAGTGCCATACTTCCTTTGTCTCGGCTATTTGTCCCTGGTCTGTTTGATGACTGTTTTCAGCAGGGCTGTTCCCGTCCTTGCCAGCTTCAGCCTTTCCCTTTTCCCTTAAGGTGCCTTCTCTCACTTCCTTTGAAGGACCTTTTCAAGCTTGGGCTCCAGCTTTGGAGGAGCAGGGTTAGCAGGCAACATTGCAGATTTTCTTGTTAGCCCATCCTTCACCTTGGCTTTATCCATCCCTTTTAGCCTTTTTTTCTGGGCATGGTGCCAGTGTCATGGGACAGGAGGTTAGGTGCAGAAGGAGAGCAGGGATGCAGTGGTGTAGGGTTTTGCTTGTTCTTTTTTCTTCTCAATGTTGCTCTCAAGTCATGATCTTTTTTTTTCAGTTTTTAATGATGTAGATTTTTATTGACTATGCTAACTGGTAAACTCAGTAAATATAAATTCCGTTTTTGATCATTAGTTATGGCAGACATGAGACAAAGTGCTGCAGAAGCAGTGCTGGACTGAACAGTTGGTTTTCTTCCACATTGCTAACACTAATCACAGCCCTGCATCCATTTCCCAGAGGAACTTCAGAAATAACCCAAAATGCTTTACCAAGGCAGTTCTTGGTAATTCTTCCTATGTGTTGGATGGTCCTTAGGAATATGAGACAATGCTCAGCAATTCATCTCTGTATGTCTTAGCTCTACAAAAATGGGGGGATCTGTCATAGAGTAGTCAGTTCATTTTTGATTAATTGATTAAAAGGAAGATCATCTTTGGGTCTTAGCCCCTGAGAAGATGAGATTCTTTCTTGCAAATGTTTCAAGCTACAAGAAGATTCCGAGGTGCTGTACAAACTTCAAAAGTAAAGAGCTAAGCCATAAGGACTCACGGGGATGCCAAAAGCTGACAGCATTTTCTGTCTGACTGAACCTGATCTTACGACCTCAAAAACCTGACTTCTGCCCTACCAGTTGAGTAAAGAAGGAATACTTCCTGGATTCTAGTGAGAAGGCACCCTGACTGGAAAAGAGTCTCTTGATAGTCAGATTACAGTTTGTGTAACTGTGAGATGATAAATATGTGCAGCTTTAACCTGATATCTGAGATAATTTATTATGTAACATTAGGGAATTGTATGTCTCATCCATGTGTAACTTCAGCATAGTGTTGTAACACTAACTTTCTACATTCTGATACTTCCTTTGTTGATTTTAGTAGTCTCAAAATGAGAGTAACAATAAAGGAAGAAACTAGCAATAATGAACTTCTGGAAAATGCTGCTTAAGTGTTCCAGCAAACAGACAGGATTTCCAAGAGTAGAAATGTCTCTGAATGTTCACACCACAAGAGGTGGAGAGACTGCTTACAGCAAACCTAAAATCCCCATTGTTGTTAGGCCCAGGCATCTGAGCAAAGGAAATTCAGTTTCTGAGAATTCGTCTTTTTCAAACAATGTCTACTGACCATGGGAAATGACAAAAATAATGAAATCATGAAAATAGGTTCTTCATGTTTTAAAATCATGTGGAAAGCTAAGTATCAGGAAAGCTTTAGGTTTGCAATTTTTTTAAAGAGGTAAACTTGTGACCCACATTTAAGCTATGTATTTCCATAATTAAGAAATACCTCTTTTCTCCCATGTTTAGCATTATTTACAAAGCACTAAGCTTTCCTTTGCCCATCAGTGTGGTGATGTATTGTGCACCCCGATAAAGCTTATCTGGGAATGAGAGGACAAAGTCAGCTACTAGATTAGACATAGAGGCCAGACAGTGGTGGCACACACCCTTAATCCTATCATTCATGAGACAGAGATCCGTGTGGATTGATGACTTCAAGGCCACACTGGAAACAGAGCCAGACAGTGGTGGTACACACCTTTAATCCCAGTCCTGGGAAGCACACACACCTAATCCCAGGAAGTGATGTCTGGGCAGAGAAAGGTGTATAAAGGGCAAGGAAACAGGAACTCACTCTCTTTTGGGCTGAGGATTTCCCAGCGGTAAGAACATGACTGGCTTCTTTCTGCTTCTCTGATCTTTCAGGTTTCACCCCATTATCTGGCTCTGGGTTTGTTATTAATAAGACCGTTTAGCAATTTGTGTTACACATTGGCCTATATTGGTCTGTAGGTTATCCCAGCTACTAGGTTACCCATGATTTTTCTTTTTGTAGACTGGGACAAAAGCTATTTTGTTGTTGCTGCTATTGCAGGGCAGGGTTATTTGTCCAATCATAATTGTTCAATTTTCAATTTGTCATGTGGACTTAACGCAGTGTCCAGTGTTTGTTCACTTCTGACAACACCCAGAGATTAGGCCACAGTGGCACCACTTGGTGCTATGATTCGGTTTGGTCTCTAATTCCAACACTCCCTGGTTGACTCAGCCTTCCTTCGAAGTACTACACCTGACCACTGTACCTCGATGTATTCTGTGATTTCTCTCTTTCCTGTATGTGTTCCACTGATGTTCCCTTCAGCGATTAAATTGAGGTTAGAACAAATTCACTGGAAGCTCTGACACCCTCACACTCCGTTCCAGGTGAAGCTTGATTTGGGAAACAGGGCTGCACGTCCTTGTTGGGATCAGCGAGGGACACAGGCGAGGCCAGAGAAGCTGTTGGTGGCAGACGGCGCTGTTTGGACCTGCCTTCTCTCTCAAGCCCATCCCTCCAAGTGAACTTCTGAGGACCACGAATCAGGCAAGAGAAGAAGTGGCAGCTGAATGACAGAGGCAGAGACAAGGCAGCGGAGCTAAGGAGGAGGAAGAGGAAATCCTCACTGGTACAGTGTGGAGGCCATGGCTTCCCAGTTAGGTCGGATTTGAGGTTCTTTTCTGAGAACCCACATATAAAACATCTCAAAGGACCTTCGTGTGAGGGTCCTCCTGAACCAAAGGAGATGCTCTAGTTGGGTTTTTCTTCCCGACTGAATTATACCTGTAACTTTACCTAAGGGCATTTTTGGTTACTATATAAATAATTTCAGGAAGTATAAAATATATTGGCAAAATTAAATTAGCAGGTAAGAGACTCATAGCAAGATAAAACTGTCTCAACTACCAAGTTGATTTTTGTTGAACTGACTTAGTTTCCAAAATCTTATAGTTTTTTGATAGCTAAAATTAAGTGTTCTCAGCCCCAATTGATTGAATTCATCATAAAATATGTTACTGCACTGTGTTGGGATGGGCTCTTCAGGGTATTAGCCCAGAAATAGGAACAACACGGAGGCAGGGTAGAGGCAAGGCTCATCCTAAACTCAAGAGTCCAATTTTCTAGGTTTAAATTCTTCCTCAGCTAGTTAATAGCTGTGGGTTTCAGCAAGTCCCACAGTCACTACTGTTCTCAGTATCTCATTTGAAGAATTCTGTTAATAATAGTAAGGACCTCATGGGGCTCTCGTGAGTATCAATCAAGATGTGAGCCAAATGCTGAGCAAGGAGCCTGGATGTGGAAGCAGTCATGAGTTTATATTATTGCAGAGTGCTTATGGGAGGCATTCCCTTCCCTGTATCACATGTACCCCTCTGCCGCATCTTGAAATCAATAGTGTCATCCCTGGGCATTTCTAAAATATGTAAATGAACAGAGATTTGATTTCATTAAAATCCCCCAAGTACTCTGCTTGTGTTAAGGTCTCCACCTAAAACTGACATTCTTATGTTTTATCAATGCCCTCTAGTAAAGAGTTGATATTCACAAGACAGAGGTGAAGTTTCTTTTTGTCTCTTAGGCCCATGAGAATGCAGACAGTGGAAAATGCAAATTTCAGCAGGAACAGCAACTATTAGGTTAAAACAGTAGCAATATAATTCACTAGCTTAGCAACCAACTTATTACAACACTAGATACAAAGTTCTTATGCCTTCCATTCATCTCCTAAATTTTGACTTTACTCTTTCAAAGTCCATGTCCCTTCAGCTCAGTGATACTCTTTTCTTGATCCAGAGAAAGTAATTTAACACAATCCTCTGCATGTATCAAATGAGGGATGAGTACAGAGCTCTAGTATTTAATGAATACATACGTGTTCCATACAGACCTGGTACTTTACATAAAGTCTTAATTGACCAAAGAACTCTGCTTGATATTTAGTGTTAAATCTGTTTCTAAGATGAGAATATGGTGTTCTCAACATTGGTCCAGGGGCTTCTTGCCACATGGTTCAGGCTTAACTTAGGCTATCATATGTGATGAGCATTTAGTAGTTTGATGATTCTAAACTTCTTGGTATCAAATTTAAATACATCCTCAAATGTTTCACATGGTAGGTGCTTTTGATTCCCTAGGTTTTACAGAAGACTAATTTCATTTCTCCATAATATAAATCCATCTGACCCACTATGCTACAGTTAAATGATTAGTTTTTATGATTCTACACACCAACACTTAAGAAATCTACCCATTCATACACATTATGCAGAAAATTAAGCCAGGCCTAAGTCTAATTGGATTCAAGAATGTAAGAATATTTATCAAGTTTATCGCTTGCTTGCTGAAAGTCAGGTATTGTCAGTTTTTATGCTATAATTAATGAACTCTAGAGGCTCGTGTACTGGAAGCTTTGTCCCAGTACATGGTGCAGTTAGGATGGGTTAGAATTTTTAGGAGGCTATACAAATTTTTAGGAGCCTTACAAAAGGAAGAAGGTCATGGAAGATACTGGAAGTTTGGTCCCTCGAGACTGTCCCTTCCTCTCTTTCCTTCCTAGTCACTAATCTAAGCTATCTCTCCTATGCCCTTCTGCTACAGACCCAAAGCAACAAGATCAAGACACTGTGGAGAAAGCCTCCAAAACTATTAGCAAAGCAAATCTTTCTTCAGTTTACATGAGTGTTTTAGGCATTTTCTCACAGTGATGGAAAACTGATGAATCTATTTTACTTGTGCACATTGACTAAATCTTCCACTTCCCTGCTAATCTCCTTGCATTTGTTTGAAATGTTTAGACTAAGACTAAAGTAGCAAATCAGTCATACCAAGCTGCCGTTTCATTGCCTTTCCTCTGTTGGCAATGCCTCATTTCCAATAATTGGTATGCAAAAGAAATCATTGATGAATACTTAGATGCCCAGTGAAATGTATATAGTAAAGAAAAATTACCCACTTTTATTTGATGATAAAATCCTATATGCTTGTTTTAAGGAAATCAACAATGTGGGCAATAAGTAAGAAAGTGAAATGCTGGGTTTGGGAGATGGCTTGGAGGAAAAGGTACTTGCCATGCAAGGGTGAAGAACAGAGTTGGACCCCCAGAATCCACATAAAAGTTGAGTAGGCATGGTGGTTGCTGCAGTCTCCGCTCTCCAAATGAGGAGAAGGGGATCTACAGGGCAAACTGACTAGCTAAATTAGCAGGAATTGGGGAGCTCCTGGCTCTGATAAATAGTGGAGAGCCATTGAGGAAGACGCCGAACATCAACTTTAGGCCTACATACATGCGTATACACATGAGGATACACATGTATCCACACACATATAAATATGTGCACAAAAATTCAAACCACATACACTTTCTCAAAACTTACCACACATTCTTCTGATTAGAAGTAAATACTACATATAATTAAACTTCCAGTTTTATTTTTTCTCTTTTTCTGTCTTTGTCTAGGTGTAACTTTTATTCTGTGTGTAAACTGTTTGTGAGTAGCTCTTTTTCCAGCATTAAAATATGAAATTTTTCCTTCAATGGACACTCATTATAATGATTAATGGCTGTGTCAGTAGAGATTTATTATAATGATTAATGATTGTGTTTGTTATTTTTTTGTGAATGACACAAATTAGAGTTACCTGGGAAGATGCAGATGAATTTCTAAATAGTCTTATTAAATAAGAAACACAGAGCCAAATACAGGGGTAATAGTCGAAGAGATCAGAGAAATAGCAAATAGCCATGACTAGCCTTAGCTTACCACCATGCAGTAGCTTCTCCCAGAGAGAGCTTCTTCCCATCTAACCTGTGCTTTTATTGCTTTCCTCTTCTGCCTTCTCATTGGCTCTAAGCCCAGCCACATCACTTCCTCATCATTGCCTGTCTATACAGACCTCCAGGACTCTATGGTTGGTACTGGGATTAAAGGCTCGTGTCACCATGCTTGGTTGTGTCCTTGACCACACAGAGACTCTGCCTGCCATGTGATTGAATTGAGGGTGTGTGCTAGCACTGCCTGACTTTTGTTTATAGCTGGCCTCTGATCTCCAGGCAAACTTTATTTATTAACACAAAAATAAAATATCACATTTCAGCACAAATAAATGGAAGAGGAAGCTTCAGTTGAAGAATTCCTTCCATTGGATTGGCCTGTGAGCATGTCTGTGGGACATTTTCTTATTAATGGTTGGTGGGGGCCACTGTGGGAGATGCCACCCTTGGGCAGGTAGTCCTGGGTTGTACAAGAAAGTGAGTTGAGTAAGTCATGAGAAAGAGCCAAATAAGTGATGTTGCTTTGTTCCTCCAGGAGTTTTACTTTAACATCCTGCTTTGAGTTCCTGCCTTGATTTCCTTTCTTCCTTTGATATTCTTTGGACCTTGGAGGGAGCAGGTAGATGTCCTATTTAGGGCAGATCTCTCCCCATCACATATTCTAGGCATTTTGACCATTTATAAATCTTTGCATTAACTGTGCTTGCAGCAGTAAGCAACTCTGAAGACAAAGTAGCACTGTCTATGATATAAGCATGACCAAAGAGGCTGTATGACAATATGGCCATTCAGCAAAACAAGAGCATTAGGTTTCCCTCTATGACCTTTGACCTATTAGGTCATAGGTTCTAATACCAGGCTTATGATATAAGGAATGGGTTCCTTCCTGGAGAAGCCTCAAATTAAATTAGAAAGTGGTTGGTTACCCCTATCATAATCATGCCACCATTATACTGGTGGGCATATCTTGCCTGGAGGTTGGTATTGTAGCTCACAGGTTCACACTTAGGTAAAACATTGATGGTTTTTCTCCTGCAGAAGCCTGCATAGTTCCTTCCAGCACTATAATAACTAGCTAGCAGGGAAGAAGTTTCTATCTCACTTTCGGCTTAGTTTCTGTGTGTTCTGTATCCAACACGTATCAGTGGTATCTTGAACAATAAGGTTTTACCATCATGTTCTTGAACAGTGGCAACCAAGAACAATGGCAATAGCCTACATTGTTTGAAGAGTCTCAGGATCACCCCCTGCCCAACACAGTTGGCACTGAAATTTCTTACTTCTTCCTCACATCTCTACCCAGCCACCGATCAAAGACATCCTTTCTTCCCTATACACCGCTGTTTTACAAATGTAGCCACAGATATATTTTTGAGGTCTTCGGGTAGGCCCATAGGAGGGGTAGCCACAACTTCCACACCCAATAACCCCACCTACAGGAAGAAGCCCAATTCAGTCACTACCCCAAATTTCCTAAATGGCAGTTAGGTTGCAGAGTGGGAACACTACAGACAGGGATAGAACTGATGCAGGAGATTTAGGGATAGAGTCCTCAATTTCTGCCATAGGGCAAAAATGTCCAGGAGCACCAGATGTGTTTGGAGGCTCTAATCTCCAATCTAGATCCTAAATGATTTTAGGGGTGCCTATTCAGAAAGCAGAATGTCACAGTGGCAGGAAAGTCCCAATAAAAGGAAACTATTTCCTTCTGGTCAAGTTGGGCATGCCAATCATCTGGCCAAGGGACTTTTGCTGGAGAAGGTGGGTTCACTTTGAATTTTCCTTCCCAGAATTTCTGTCTCCTCTAGCCCAGTCCTTATGAGCTACCATGTGGTTTGGCTGGGTCTACTGGTCTTTCTGAGTCCCAACTCAGAAAGATGTAATGATTCTTTTTTCTTCTCTTCTGTCTTTCACTTTCTGATGCTGATCAGAGCTAGGACTGCCTCTTCTGGTACTCTGCTATTTCTCCAAAGCTTCCTCCCTGCCAGGTGCTACCTGTTTACATGTGGCTGATCTCCATGCAAACTTAACTCAACAGTATGGTTTCCCCTTCTCTGCTCTATTTTCCTCCTTTGGGAACTTACTGAGATTTACAGCTTTCCTGCCCTGCGGTTTTTCTTTCACTCTAATAAAATTGTCTTGGAGTTTCAAAAAAGAAAGATAATCTGTGGTTTCTGGGAGGAGCATTGTCTACCCATGTAGGGTACCACTGTTCAAACTCTTTAAAAATGTATTTTAATAAGCTTACAAAATAGTCGGTTTTCAGTACTTTAAAATGAACTCTAAGTTTTTGTTGCCGCTTTCCCTTCTCCCATCTTCGGCCCTTCCTTTCCACTCCTCCCTGCTTAAACACTTTCCCCCAGTTCTACCTTCTTATCACACATGTTCTACAGTTCCCTCTCAAGTCCTCATTTCCCCTCCCCCTCCAATGGTGCTATTCTGTCTTGTCCTCTACAGGCATTCTAAAGTAAGCATATTACCCTGAGATCTCAAAGCTAGCATCTGTATAGAAGAGAAAACAAGAAACTTTGTGTATCTGGGCCTGGATGAACTCACATTAATTTTTCAGTTCCATTTATTTTCCTGAAAATTTCATAATTGTGTTTTTCTTTACAGCTGACTAAACTTCCATTGTATATGGACACTTTTATTGTTCATTGGTTGTTGGATATTTGGTGGTACCATTTCCTGGCTTTTATAAAAGAGCATTAATAAACATGGATGTGCAAGTATCTCTTAGTAGATTGTAAGCTTTTGGGTCATGCCCAGGATGATATACCCGGAGCAAAGGGCAGTTTTGTTATTATCTTTTTGAGGAAACTACATATTGCCTTCCACAGTGGCTGAACCAATTTACACTACCACCAACAGTGTATATATATATTTTTTCTTTTCCTACATATTGACCAGAATTTGTTGTTTCATGATATTAGCCATTCTGATTGGGGTAAGATGAAATATCAAAGTAGACCTGATTTGCATTTCCTGATTGCTAAGGATTTTGAATATTTTAACATTTGTATCTTTTCTTTTGATAACTCTGTCTTTAGTTCCATAGTTCGGCTTTTTAAGTGAGTTTTTTTTTTTTTTTTTGGTGTGTTTAGTTTTTCGAGTTCTTTACATTCTAGAAGCTAATCTTCTCTCAGATGTATAGATGGTAGATATTTCCTCCCATTCTGTAGGCTGCCTCTTCACCTGATTAACAGTTTACTTTATAATGAAGAAACTCATAAGCCTAGTTCGTAGATTTTAAAGTACTGATTTAGTTTTGTTAATTGTTGTAGGCTTATTTTAATTACTTATTTCGTCTTTGTTTAATGTTGATAGGTCACATGCATATAGAAAATTTTCCATTTCTTTCAGATTTCTCATTTTAATGAAACGTAAGGTTTTAACATAATACCTTCACGATTTTCAAAATTCAGTTGGTCTCCCTTTTAATCTATAATTTTATTAATTTGATTTTGCTATTTTATTGTTTCTTTTCAAAGGAGCAATTCTTTGCTCTGTTGATTCTTTGTATTTATTTGTTTCTATTTCATTGATTT
>CABHPQ010082612.1:0-29515 GCA_902168405.1 Peromyscus aztecus
CACAGCTCATGGGAGTCACCTCTGCTGCCAAGGCAGCTGCAATGGTCTGTGTCAACCTGGGGTCTTCTGTCTCAGGTGGCCTTGGCTCATGGGCTAATAGGTGATTATCTAGCCTGTCCCCTATGGGGCCCTGACTAAACAGACTCCAATAAAGTCCTTATAAATGAGTCCACCAGAAAAAAAAAATCTGCCCCCAATGTACACAAGCCCATAGCTTTTTTGTTTTTGTTTTTTGCTGGAAGTACATGGATCTAATTGATGTTTTATATAAATAAAAACAAGACAAAACCAAACCAAACCCTTAGTTTATATGAGGAGCTACTCGGGGTAGCAAACACTCACATTCAGTGAATGGCTGACCTGGTTAACTGGCCAGCAGTTCACTAGGAGGCAATTCTGATACTATAGGAAGGAAAGACAGAGGATGGGCAGAGGCCAGCCACTAGCAGCTCTGTGAGAGATACCACTAACAATTGTACAGATGAAGAAAAGACACTCCTAACCAATGACAGGACAAAAAGAAGGATAAGATATTATCATGAAGCAGACAATTCTGCTACTAATCTAGGAAGTATTGAAAAGGGACCTCAGAATTTCCTTGTAGCTGCTTTGGATTCAGAGAGAGGCTAAGACAGAGAGAAGAAAGAAACAGAGGCCAGAGCTTTGCGGCTTCTTCAGCCCCTCGATGCCATCACCACACACCTTATGCTGCAATCATTATATCAATGGGTTGAGGTGCTTTGTGCATTGAATTTACTCATAGACAAAGTAGTCTCTCAGAATAAACTACCACAGGCAGACAGAAGCAGAGACAACCATTCAGTGTCAGAATTTAATTCCCACTCGTGTCAAGGTGTGGATAGTCCATTCTTGATAGACACTTCACCTGATGTTCCTTCCATGTCTTCAAAAGAGTGAACCTTGCAACTTTAATAAGCACTAATACTAAAGAACGTCTTTCTTCACACCATGGCTGCTAAGTAATAATCGGAGTCGTCTGTTCTGTCCTGACCATAAACCACGCAGCCCAGCCAGCGGTGGAGAGGCTGAATGAAGAATGGTTTCTCCCACAAGAGTACATCTACATGGTAAAGAGGAAATATAAACCTCATGCAACAATTTAAATGAGGTTTATGAGAAAATAACCCTATTCTTTACTGCTGTAATCTTTTACCGTCGTAAAACAGGACTATAAGGAAATAGAGAGGACAAAAGATTTTACTGACAAGATTTTCTTTTGATTAAAGCCCGAATTGAAGGAAAACATGGGATTCCATTCTCTTTCCCTCAGACAGGTTTGTACGTGTGTTAGTCAACTTTTGGTCACCATTACAAGATGTCCAAGATAAACGTTAGGAGGAGGAGACATTTATTTTGGTTTCAGAAGTTTCTGTGAGGACCCCTGGGCTTTGTTGTTTGGGGCCCGTGGTAGCACATTATGTTACAGCAGGAGGTAGTGAGCAGGCCTTAGTCACCACACAGGCAAAGGAAAAAGAGACAAGTAGGAGTTTGGGTTCCAGTATCTGCTTCCAGGGCACAGCCTAATAGCTTAACTGCCTCCTCCTGGATCCTATCCATTAGAGCTGGAAACTCAGCCTTTGACATATGGGCCTTTGGGAAGCATTCAAGTTCCAAACTATGATGGTAGCATAATTGAATTGTTGTGGGATTTACAGTTACTGTGTTTAAATCAATTTAAATTAACTTGAAAACTAATTTCTTGCCAACTGTAATAAGCATTTAAATTCATTTCCACAGCTAAAAGCCTCAGTTCTTACACTTCAATTTGGGTCACAAGCATTTTTCTCCCTCAAAAGCACAGAGTTCCAAGTAGAAAAGTGGCTGTCGGGCCCTGGAGTGTAAGTTTGTGTTTTTCAGTACATATGACAGGAGCTAAGAGAGAGCTTGGGGCAGATCTGCCCTTTCATTCAGAACTTTCTATGGTCTTTCGAAGTTTGTTTTTTATTTTTCAGAATTGCATGCATGATTATTTTTTTCAGAATTGACACAGTTACCTCCTTGAAAGCCCCACAAATATCTCCCAACATGTCCCCCTTCTGACTGCATGTCTTTTTTTTTTTTTTTTTAATACAACAGCTGGGTAGTGGTGGCACATGCTTTTAATCCCAGCACTCGGGAGGCAGAGGCAGGTGGATTTCTGTGAACTGAGTTCCAGGACAGCCATGGCTACACAGAAAAGCTCTGTCTTGAAAAACAAAACAAGAAGAAATAGACATAACCCACCAAGTTCAATTTGTGATGCCCCTATTTTTTTCAAGTGTGGGGGCCACTGGAAATGTAAATCCTATCAGTGGTTACAGATTCAAAAACCAACAATTCTCTCTCCTCTGAAGACGGCAGCCTTGGTCAGAAGAGCTTCCTTTTGTAGTGAACAGCAGTGAATAGAGAGATACATAACTGGTCCAAGTGATGAGAGTCAGAGGTGGAGTGTTCAGCCCTAAACAAGACATCTGTATCACCAATGCTCCACCAAGGCTCATGGAAGATCAGGGAAAAAGAAGAAGAAGAAGGAGGAGGAGGAGGAGGAGGAGGAGAAGAGTGTAAGAGCCGGAGGATGGGGAGGAGGGCTGTGAAATCCTGTCTCCTGGACAAGGCATGGCTGCCATACTTAAAAGCTTACCACAGCCAGGGTTACCTGTGTAAGTCCTGGGCAAAATTGAGCCAGCCAATGGTCTCCCATAGATGGGGTAGATGGTCTCCAGGCTCACTCCTTACTGAGGAGTTACTTAGATTTTTTTTAGGTCTTGAAGTTCTTTGCTGCTTTGAGAAGAGTCACTCTTTACACGGTGTGCCTGCAGGTTGTATTGGATTGGGCTACTGTAAAAATCCAGTATACATTGGGCGGCTTAAAAACAACAGAAATCTCTTTCTCACCCTTCTGGAGGCTGGTGGTTGAAATCAGGGTGCTGTGTGGCCTGGCCCTGGGGAGGATGCTTTGCTGAGCTTCACACCACTGAGTTCTCATTCTGTCTGCATTTGACAGAGGACTGAGAAATCCCCCTGGAAGCTCTATTTCTCTTTTTGTAAGAACATCAATTTCCATTCACGAAGGCTTCACTTCCCATGACTGGATGCCTCTCAAAAGGCCTCTCTCCAGGTTTTATCACACTGGATGTTGATGGATTTCTGCTTCCACAATACAGGAGACATACGGCTTTGCTTGCACCAATGGTTATGTACCCTTGTACGGATAGAAGCCAGTAAACATTAAGCAAGCCACCATATTAGTGACTCCAGTGAGGGAAAGGCACACAATTCCATATCATTTTGCTCTGAATGGTGTCTGCCTGGGGGAAGGATGCATGTGGGGAAGGGATTCCAAACAAGCATTAAGTAACCGTTCCAACTAAACGGATGTATGTGCTATTTATTTATTCATTCATAAAGTATTTGATCATATTCACACCCCACTGTCCTCTCTTATCTCCTTTCCACTCCCACTGAACTCAACCCCTTCTTCTTCCCAGCAAACCCCTCTCTTATTTTCATATGTGTGTATATTTTTAATTAGAGTTGCTTGTATGAGCATGAGTGGCAGGGATTTCCTGGGCCAGGACAACTTACCAGTGGCTACTCCCCTGGGAAATATGACTCTCCCTCCTCCAGCAAACATTAACTGCTTATATCTACTCAGGTAGGGGTGAGTCTTGTCAGCTCCTTCCACATCTGTGATGGGTTATTGACAGGCTCCACCTTGTGCAGATCTTTCTTATGCAGGGGAGCACAGCTGGGTACAATGGCCATGTCATGCCCAGAAGACAATATTTGACTCCCATATTCCGGTTTTTACAGTCTTTCTATACTCTCTGCTGTGAGTGCTCTCATCCCTGAGCCTTAGGGGAGATGAATAAATGTCATATTTAGGAGTAAGTACAGAACAGTCACTATTTGCATTACTTTGACCAGTGATGAGCTGTGTATTCACTACTGTTCACTGTACAAATAAGCTTCTCTGCCCAAGACTGAGAGCAGCACTAACCAATGGGTATGGACATAAATATTTAGATGTCATCTTAACATATCTGTTAAGCAAAGCATCAGTGATAGGTTCTCTCTAGAACCTATGAGCTTCCCACCTATGGCTTTTGATCAGGATGATAGTGATAGGCACTATTTTCCTCCAGTGGAGAGGACCTCCAACCCAATCAGAAAGTGGTTGGTCACACTCCTCTTGAAGTGAGCACATCTTGTTTGTCAGGTCAGCATTATTGCACTCTTTTTGTTGTGGTTTTTGAGACAGGTTCTGGCTACGCGTCCCAGAATAGCTTCAAGATTTATTAAACTCTTGTCTCAGTCTCCCAAGGACCACCGTACCTGCTTAACTTCTGGCTTCTTGCTTCTTTTCTCCTCAGCTCTGGGGCTTGTCTCCCATTCACCATTACGGCCAAGACTCCTGTCTTCATGGATGACGCTCCTGCTGAGAACCATGAGTCCTCCAGGGCTGCCTGTCAGAGGGAGGCCTTGCACCTAGACCTGATCCTTCCATGCAGCAGCACAAAATGAAATGAGGTTCACATAAGATGAACAGGCACTTTGTTTCAGGCCTTGGGCATTTTTTTTCTTATTTGAATATTCATTATCACCTTGAGCGTCAAATGCTATTTTTGTTCTTGTTTGACAGACGAGAGAACTGAATTTGGAGAGCGTGAGAGATCTACTCAGTTAATAAATGGCAGAGCAAGTTTCAAGCAAGCCAGGCTGGCTCCAGCTGCGGAGCTGTCAGCCAGCTCATGAGAGGAATGGAAACCTGGGCCCGCAGTTCTGACTTCCTTTGGCAGGAGCTTACTTTCCAAGCCTGAGCAAACCCAGTCCTTCCCATAGCATACACTGTAGTTGCGTGTACTGGGCTATGCAAGTTTCTGGGAAGGAAGTTGATAGGACTTGGTTCCCCAACAGGCATCCAGGATGAGAGGAGGAACCCTGGGCTTCCAGAATTAACATCTGTAATTTCTTGTTTCATCATCATTTCTGGGCAGTTTATTCAAATGCTGGTTGGTTAACATGGTTGTTTGAATCCCTTTACTGCCAGACATGAAGGCAGGCACTTGTAATTCTAGCTCTCTGGAGACTGAGGCGGGAGGGTCACAACAAATTCAAAGCCAGCTTGGGATGCATAGTGGAGGCCCTGTCCCAAGCAAAGCAAAGCAAAACAAAACGAAACAAAACCGATCCCCTTTATTGTTATACATAGGGGAAAAAGAAACCTCAGGCAGGAGGCATCTTTAAAAACCTCATGCACACTGGGATAATATTGTTTTCACCATGAAAGCAAATACTCTTAGAATACTCACACAGCCATAGGATGTGCGTGTTTGGTAGTGTGCCCATCCACCAGAAGAGCAGAATGGCTCACAGGGCAGCAGTTCTCAACCTGTGGGTCAAGACCCCTTTGGGAGGTCAAACCATCCTTTCACAGGGGTCACATATCAGATATCCTGCATATCAAATATTTACATTATGATTGATTCTTAACAGTGGCAAGATTACAGTTATGAAGTAGCAACAAAAGAGTTTTATGGTTGGGGGTCACCACAACATGAGGAGCTGTTTGGCATTAGGAAGGTTGAGCCACTGATCTAGGGTGAAGAGTTCTACTCAGGGACAGCTTTGGTGCTCTTGCTTCAGTTTCAACCCCATCCCTGCCCACTGCTGTGGCTTCCACAGGGAATCTGGACAGCAAGAATCAAGAGAAGCAGTGTTACAAAAGTCATTTCAAGTCACAGTTTTCTTTGCATCATCAAAGGCAGATGCTAAGGCAGGTGTGCTTTCTGAATGCATGGTTTGGAACTTTCCCCACATAGCAGCGAATTGCTGTCTAATGTGTGGATCTGTTTAGATCAAGGACAAAGGTTTTGCAACAGGAAGTAGAAGGAGAATTGCCGCTCTCTTCATGGGCTCCCGTGAAGCACCTGCAGCCCTGAAATTTCCTCTCTTCCACAATAAGCAAAAGATAAAAGAGACTACTCACAGGTGTGGCTAGATCCTAGGGTCTCACCCATCTATCGAGAACTGATTTCGAAGGTACTTGTTTCTTTAAAACATGAAAAATGTTAGGTCTTGGTAACTTTAAATGACTCCCTGAGAGGAGGGGATAAAAATATCATTACTTCCCATTTCTGGATTGAACCAGAGATGACTGCTGAGTATCATTTCAATAAAATGCATATATCCAGGGATGAGATGTCCAGCGCCAAGAGGTGCCTGGAATAGGTACGCATTTGAAAAGGAAAATATTTCCGTTACTATTGGTTCTACTTCAGTTTTCATGAGACGGAGTCTTGTGATGCTCCTTCCTCAACCTCCAACGTGCGAGGCTTGGAGGCATGGGCTGTCATCCCGCCCCAGGATGTGACTGATAGATCGTTAGCTTCAATGACATACAGATCTCACCACAGTCCACACTCTATCAGTTAGAATCACAGTCACTGAAGCCAGTTTAAATAGCTTTTCTTAAAGGCTAGCCTGGAAGTCATTAAGTAGCCCAGACTTATTTCAAACTTGTAACTCCCTTGTTTGGTTTACTGAATAGTAGGGTTATAGATATTTGCCACTGTGACCAGCTAAATTTGTAGTCTTTTTTTTTCTTAAAGCTTTTTATTATAATTTTTATTTTCTTTTGAAATATACTTGAATATTCCTGTGGTTACTTTGCTCTATTAAATATTTTTTTTTGAATTTGGGTTGACAATTTCACATATGGATAGGGTGCATTCTGATTTCTATAAACCCCCTTCTGCTACTTATTGCATTCTTATTATTCCCTTTGTAGCAAGTCCCCAACCCACAGCTGTGGGCTTGTTTTGTTTTTGAGACACACTGAGTTTAATCAGGAGTGTCTGGGTTGCGGCTACCCATTGAAACCTGGTGAACACCTCAGTGTACACACAGCTAATGACGACTGCTCCTACCCAGAATTGATCAGCACCCAATTCAGGGAAAGGCAGGGCCCCACAAGGGCCTCCCTGATCCATGACTGACTTGGTAGGCCCAGCCTTGTGTAGGCTCATTACAGGCAGCCACAGCTGCTATGAGGTCATGACTTACATTGGGTGGGCAATGCCCAGAAGACAGCATCTCACAGCCCTTCTCTCTATTTTCTGGTTTGCATCCTTTCTGCTCCCTCTTGTATGATGACTCCTGAGCCTTAGCAGGGTGGTATGAATGTTCCTTTAGGCTTGTACAGCTATGCATCCCTGAGTTCCCATTGTTCCTTACAAAGAGGCTTCTCTACCTGTAGGAGTAACATTTACTTATGGATATAAACAGAAATATTTAAAAGACAACTTGGAGTGGGCAGTGGTGGTGCACACCTTTAAACTTAGCACTCAGGAGGCAGAGGCAGATGGATCTCTCTGTGAGTTCAAGGCCAGCCTGGTCTACAGAGTGAGTTCTGCGACAGCCAGAGCTGTTACACAGAGAACACTGTCTCAAAAAACCATAACCAAACCAACGAACTAACCAACCAAACAACAACCCCCACCCCTCGCAAAAAAATTAGCTTGGCACCATGATAATTTAGCTAAACAACAGTAGTAAGTTCACCCCTAATGCTCAAGGCCTCCTCACCCATAGGCTTTGATTGGGTTTATAGTACCATGCTTAAATCGCTCCACAAATCAAGCCTCAAATCCAATCAGAGAACAGGTAGTTATCCATATAACATTTGTACCACTATTGCTGCAATTGGCACATCTTCCTTGGCAGATTGGTATTGTAGTTCAAAAGTGGGTAAGACTGTTAATGCCTTTTGTCCCCCAGCAACCTGTAGAGCACCTTTCGGCACTATGAAAGCTAGCCAGCAGGAAGGAAGCTTCCAACTCAGTTTCAGCTTGATTTCGCTATAGTTTGGTGGGCAACCAAGAGGAGTGGGAAGCTCCTGTATTATTTGGGGGGCTCTTAGAGCACTCCTGACCAACAACTCATGAGGAGGTATTTCACACCTGGTGCTGGAAGTTTCACTTAATAACTCTCATATTTCAGGATTTCACCAAATGTCTCCTTTCTGACTGTCATTTTGACTTGCGTTTTTAAGAGGCTTACAAAGCAGTAAGTTTTGGACATCTTTAGTTTTAGTTAACTCTTTCCTCTTTCCTTGACTCCCATACCCCCTGCTTAAACTTTCCACCCTCAAAATTCCCTTCCTCTGTTTTCCTGTTACCTATGTTCTGCTGTTCCTCTTCCCTTGAGACATCCCACACTCAATGGCCCCTTTCTAGCTTTCTGACTCCTATAGTTATTTCAAATAAAAAACACACAAATCTAAGCATTTGAAGCTGAGATCCACATAGGAGAGAGAACATGCAGCATGTGTCTTTCTGAGCCCCAGTTAACTCTCTAAGTATAATTTTAACCTGATTTCATTCATTTACCTGCAAATTTTGTTTTTCTTTACAGCTAAATAAAATTCCATTGTGTGTATGTGCTACATTTTCATCTATCTGTTCATCACTTGGTGGATACTTAGGCCAATTCCATTTCTCAGCTATTTCAAATAGACACCAGTGAACATCAGTGAGCATGTATCTTTGGGTCATTTGGTAGAGCTATTTCTAGCTTTGTGAGGAACTTCGACACTGGTTTCCGTTGCCTCCATCAGTTTACACTCCCACCAATAGTGAATAAGGGTTACTGTTTACCCACATATCCCTGCCAGCATTTGTTAATATTTGATTTCTCAGTGATAGCCATTCTGAGGGTGAGGTAGAATTACAAAGTAATTTAATTTATGATTTTCTTGATGGCTAGTGATATTGAAAACTTGTAAAAAAAAAAAAAAAGTTCAGTTGCGTTTTTCCTTCAGAGAATTCTCTGTTTAGATCTATGGCCTACTTTTTGTGGTGTTTGTTTTCTTGATGTATTTCTTTATGTATTCTTGATAATAGTCCTCAGTTGGAGGTATAGCTAGTAAAGATATTTATCCCATTCTGTGGGCTTTCTCTTTATCTATTGATGAGTTCCTTGGTTGTACATAAGAGTTTTAGTTTTGTAAGTTCCCATTTGTTGTTAGTTGGTCTTATTTCCTGAACTGCTGGCATCTTATTAGAAAGTCTTTGCCTGTTGAATTTAATGTCCTCTTGATGGATTCATCCCTTGATCAATAGGAAGTGACTATCTTTATCTCTTATGAGTAGTTTTGCTTTGAAGTCTACTTTTTAGATATGAGAATAGCAACACTTGTTTGCTTTCTGGCTCCATTTGCTTTAGATACCTTTGTCCATCCTTTACCCAAAGGTAGGATCTATCTTTGATAGTGAAGCATGTTTCTTGGAAGGAAGAAAATGATGGATCTTGTTTTCTGGTCCAGTGATAATCTATGTCTTTTGGTTGGGGAGTTGAGACCACTGATATTTAAAGATATCATAGAAAGATGTATGTTTATTCCTATCATTTGTTGATTTTCTAGTGCCCATTTTCTTGGTCTCTCTTTGCTTAGCCTCTGAGTTAACATTGTTTATTTTCTCCCTGTGGTCTCTTATATGCTATCCTATAGTGGTATTCTATTTGTACTGAAATGTGATTTTATTTGTATGTTAATAAATAAAGTTGCCCAGAGGTCAGAGTTGTTAGCAAGCCATAGCGAGAGCCTGGCGTGGTGGTGCACACCTTTAATCCCAGTACTCAGCAAGCAGAACTAGGTAGATCTCTGTGTTCAAGGATACAGTCAGCATTGGAGACACACGCCCTTTGATCTCAATACCAACCATAGAAGACCTGGAGGTCTGTACAGAGAGGCAGTGATGAGACAGCCACGTAGTTGGGTTTACAACCAATGAGAAGGAAGAACCAGAACTCTTTATAAGTCAAACGCACAGGAAGTAGCTCCCTTTTTCGGAGAGGTTTCTTGGCGGAAGAAGCTAGCCAGCAGCACGCGGGTAAGCTCCTAACTCTGACCTCTTGGGCTTTCATCTTTACATTGGCTCTGTGTTTCTTATTTAATAAGACGGTTGGTTACATCTACACTATCCTTCTCCTCAGTTTGAAATATTCCATCAAGTATCTTCTATAGGTTTGGCTTGGTAATCATATATTCCTTTAGGTTGTGTTTATCTGGGAATGTTTTTCTTTCTATTTCAATTATGACTGATAGTTCTGCTGGGCATAGTAATCTGTGTTGATCCTTCACAGCAAGAAGCATCACTCCTGCTTTTCTGGCTTCATCAAATGTTATTCTAATAGGACCTTCTTTATATCAGACTCAGTCCTCCTCTCTTGCAGCTTCCAACATTTCTTTGTTCTGACTATTATATGGCATGGGGAATCTCTACTCTGATCTTGTCTATTTGGTGTTTGGTATGCCTGTGTACTTGAATGGGCATCTCTTTCTTTAGATTTGGGTAATTTTCCATGATTTTAGTGAAAATATTTTCTGTGTCTTTGACCAGGATTTATTCTCCTTGTTCTATGTCCATATTTGTAGGTTTTTTTCATAGTGTCTCAATGATACTCCATGTTCTGTTTGTGTGATTTTGATTTATTGTTTTATTAGACTGACTGATCCAGTTCCTCTATCTGTCTTTAAGCCCGGATAGCTCATTTTCCACTTTATCCTGTCCCCTGGTGGAGTTTTTCACTGAGCTTTTTATATCAAGTTTTACTCTGGTTTGTTATTTTCTTTAGTATTTCAATCTCTTTATTGAAATTTATTTTCATACCCTGAACTGTCATCTTGTTTAATATGTTTTCTTAATCTTCATCCTGGCCTTTTTTCATGTTCTCTTTGAGTTCCTTGAGCATATGTAGATGCTCTTCTAAATTCATTGTCTTCAATGTCCTTCCAGTTACTTTCACTGGGGATCATTACTATGGGATAAAAGATTCTGGAGGAGATGTATTGTCTTGGTTTTTTATTTTGTTGTGTTTTTATTAGAGGACCTGGGCGGAGTTAAGTTGTTGGTCATATGATCTGGCCCATCTTTGTGGAGTGGGCATTTGGTTTGCTGCTTACTGTTATGCTGGTTTGACAAGTTTTGTATCAGCTAATGCCTGACGTTCAGTCTTAGGGCCACTCAGTGCTGATTTGTGAGTCGGGCAGAAGAGGCATTTGTAGCTTAGCTAAGGAAAGCTGTAGCTTCTGACCTCACCAGCAGATACTCTAGAGACCAAGCAGGCTCTCCTTGCAATTCCTCAGAGACTGAGGTTAGAGTGCTGAAGAGTAGAGGTAGAGGACTCCCAGTGGGAATTCGGGTACTCAGCACCGGTCCTCAGATGCTGGCACTGTGGTCTCAGAGGGAGGGAGGTTTGGGAGGTTCCCATGGAGGAAGCAAGGCAGCGGTACGGGTCCTCATTGGGGCAGCACTAGGATCCCAGCACTGGGAAGTGAACATCACTTATGGAGTGAGCAAGGGGCTTAGTACAGGCCCTCAGATGGTGATGTTAGATTCAGAATTAAGGGGAGGAGAGGGATACCTAAGGGGGGTGAATGTTTCCACACAGACACCCTGTCAGCAGAGATAGTGTGCAGGAGGTGTGAGGTATGGGGGCCTTTAACCTGATAGGCACTTGAGGGAAGGTTCAAGTGGACACAGCGCAGAAGAAACGTGTGTTAAAAGTGGGAGGTCTGGGACCTCTTATCTGTCTAGGCTGAATGGACCTAAATTTGTATGCTGAGCCATGTCTCAATGACTTTCTTCTGTAGCTAATTTTTCTCCTGTTTTGCCCAGCCCCACAGACCCTGCAGCCACTTATAAAATAATCACTTAGAAGCTTATATTAATTAAAACTGCTCTGCCATTAGCTCAGACCTACCACTGACTAGCTCTTACATTTAAACTCAGCCCATTTCTGTTAATCTATATGTTGCCACGTGTTCTGTGGCTTTACCTGTGTGCCTTTACATGCTGCTCCCTGGTTGGCGGGCTGGCGTCTGCTTACTCAGCCTTCCACTTTGCCAAATTCTCCTCTCTGCTTATCCTGCCTATACTTCCTGCCTGGCTGTTGGACAATCAGCATTTTATTTATCAACCAATCAGAGCAACACATTCACAGCATACAGAACATCCCACAGCATTCTTCCTAGGACCCATTCCCTTAGTCCTCAATTATGGAAGCTCAGGGACATTAGTGGACTTAGTCAAGATTATACCAAACAATCAGGGAAAGATGCTCAAAATACGGATGGAGTGACAGCTCATTGTAGTATACCACAGGAGAGGATGGGGGATTCTGTTTGAGTTCTATGTGTTTTAGATAAGGATGAGTAGGAAGGATCTATAGAATAGGTAGGCAATCTACATGAGTAAGTAGAAGAGAATGAGAAGGAAGCATGATTTCCAGATTGGACTTGTTAGGCAGATGTCTGCTGAACACCAATGACCAAGAGTCAGCAGTGGAGGAGCTCAGTGGAGTTTGAGTGTTTAAGGAGGCGACAAGAGGTGACTTACAGAATTCACACAAAATTAACAGTGGTACAACACAATCAAGATTCGTTGACTGCTTATTGAATGCTGTATTAGTTACTTTTCTCATTGCTCTGACAAAGTGTTTGACAAATGCAATTTAAGGAAGGGAGTGGGAAGGGACACAGTCCCGGGTGCAGGGAGAGAACAGCAGTGGGTTCTGAGAGAAGCGGCTGGCCATACTGCATCTGTCGTCAGGACACAGAGAGAGATGAATATTAGTGCTCAGCTCGCTCTTTCCTTTATGGTTTTCGTTCAGTCCAGGGCTCCTGCCCATGGCATAATATCACCCACATTCAGGGTGGTCCTTCCATCTTCAGCTAAGCGTCTATGATAATACCCTCACAGGCAGGCCTCAAGGTGAATCCAGTCAAGCTGATGAGGAAGGCTAGTCAGCACACATACCCAGGGCCATCCTCAGTGCTGTTTATACATCAATTTAATCAACACGAAACTTGATGAGGAAAGTAGCTGGTGTAAAACTGGGGACAAAATCAAGGGGGCTTGGTGATATTCTTGGGGTATCCCAGAAGGTCAGTGATGAGGTTCTAACTTGATCCTGGATAATCCTGCTGCGGAACCTTTGTTCCCATTTCTCCTGAGACACTTTCCCTCATATCAAAAAAGAGTGGGAAACTCTTCCTGGGCACAGAGAATAATGGCAGGATTTTGTGTCCCTCTTGTGTGGGAGTCCTTATCTTTCACACATTCATCAACACATAATTTGGTGTTGGGGAGAAAGCAGTGTAGAGAAATAAAATTAAATAAGATTTGAGTTCTAAAACAGTAAAGGTTGAAGGCTACATGGGATTTTGTTATTTTGCTTTTCTCATTTTTTTCTACTCATGTGAAATTTTTCATAATAAAAATGTTCTTAGTTGATTATTTCTGTTTGAAGGAGAAACCAGAGTTTATGCAACAGTATCTTTCAGATGTGGCAGGAGAGAATGACAGCAGAAATAAGACCCAAAGACAAGAAAGTCATTAAAAATTATCTCCACCACATGGCAGACAGCAAAATGATCACACACAGCCAGGACAGGTCCACATTTACACATTTATTTGGGTTTAGAGAGAAAACACAGGTAAAATACTTTGATCATACACAAGTTTATATTTGGTAGGAAGAACAGGTTGCCACATGTCTGTATATTTTTTTATTTTTATTTTTATTCTGTCTTTAGTAATGGAGGGGTGCTGGGGAAATGTTGACAATTTTCAGAAACACCATTTGGTAACAAGATCTTGGCACACGAAACTAATTAATACACAGTGTTTGCATTTAGCACTTGGAAACAGAAAAGCACGTGCAAGATGATACCTGGTTTGATGGTCTTTGATTCTTTTTTCCTGCTACTGTATTTACACCTGTGCTTCCTTTGTCCATGTTCTGAGGAGCAGCACCTCCTCCGGGTCCCCACAGAGTCAGCACCTGCAGCATCAGCAGCCTGTGACACTCTATAATCGGTTTCTCTAGCCTCAGAGATGAAACAGTGTTCACTTTGCATTTTGTGTGCGATCACACAATTTTCAAAGAGATTTCCTAGGGTGGGGCTTAGCTGAGGTTATGCTCTCTATAAGAGCTGATGTAGAGGGCACACAGCTTGGTACAGGGTGAGAGGGTGAGGGAGCAGAGAGGTGAGGACAGGAGCCGATGCAAGCGTAGTTCTCGTAGTCTCAAAGTTTAACGTTCAATACAGCTATCACATAGAAGAGGACACACTGATAATTGCGCAAGCTTTTACAGCAACACAGGTTGATTTGCAACACCACGCAATTCAATATAAAGTGCACAACCCCAATCTGAGGTGACAAGACAGTACTTACAATGTACTAAAGGCAACACACACACACACACACACACACACACACACACACACACGATTTTTTCTTTTCTCAAATCCTGTGACAGTACATGAACTCTATACCATTTAGAGATCTCAGATAAACACACACTGCACTTTTTTCAAGTATTTAAATAATAAATGAAATATTGCTGTGTAAATAAAAATGGCCATATCAATTCTGATTAAAGCTGAAACCAATGCTTTTAAATGAAAAAAAAAAAAAAGGTCACAGATAGACTTTTGGCACTGGGAATTTGGACCAATGTTCAATACAATCTCCCTCCATTCTTCTTTCTTCCCATCTTCCCTCCCTCTCTCTCAAGTGGATGGCAGATCTAATTAAGGTATTGGGACCTAGGGAGTTTGCATTTGCCTCCTTCTCTAGGATACAGTGGAAAGAGATTTCCACATCTGAGCAAGGCTCCTAGAAAATTTGAGGGAGAATCCGTAGAAGAAGGGGATAGGAGATTTTATTCCATTAAAAAGCATTTTGCCGGAATCTCATACATGGACACAAGCTCTTTTTCAAGCCTGCCATCTCATCAAACTAGAAGCTAGCTTGTGCTACCAAGCTTGTCCCCCAAGGGCTAAGCTTTCTGTCTGTCAGGACACTAGGCCCTACTGCCTTCTCTAAGTGGGACAGTGGGTTTGATAAATGAATGTCTCTTCCTGTGAAATGAGATCTTTGGGCCTGAGGCTCAAGATGGATGGACAGCTGCTAGTTTACTCTCTGCAGCCAGTTTCTAGAAAGGAAAGGCATGCTTGCCCATTAGAGAGTACCTAAAATGGGAGGCTATTCTTGCATGCAACTCCGTTTCACAGGGAGTTTTCTTTTCAGTGCTCCGGGGAATCCATTGGCTTTCTAGACAGCAAGGGCCTAAAGCCACATTCATACCTAGGACCAGTATGTTTTTACACAGCCTGATCAAATAAGGTCTGGGTCAAAGTCATGAAGATTTGTGACAGTTAAGGACATGGCCTTCTTTCTTTGTTTCTGGAGTCTTTCTGAGTTTTGAAATGCCCATCGATATGGAGTGGGAGAATGCGTCTGGACCTGTACATTTACATTTGCGTGTAAAAGGCTGTAGTTCTACCAACACACAGGTCTGTTCCCACGTGACTCTAAAGTTATCATGGGAGCTGTGGATAGCTCTCCATACAGTTGACAGGGAAAGAAACTTACTTTTAAAAAATTATTTTGAGTTTTCATGATCTCTGCATATTCTGGTCACTGTGGATCTTGATGGGAGGCAGATAAAAGATCTTAGGCTATCTTGAAAGGCATGAACAAGAAACTAATTTCAGGGAAGGAATATAGCCATATGGGATATTAATTCGTTACTGAGGATCTGGAGGTAGGGAGTCTAGCAGGAGAGACTAGAGTGTAGGGTAAAGGAGGAATTTGAATAAGAGCGTATACGTGATGCAGATGACTCTTCCCTCAGAAAGCAGCAGAATGGCATTTGGGATGAAGCCATTATTGTCACACAGAGGTCTCCTATGGCTGGGTTTAACATTCTGAGTTCATCACTCAGGAATGTGTGCTACACCCCTTCTTGCTAGGGCTGATTAGGTTTTATTTTTAGTTTTTTTTTCTAATGAATCCAAATGATCTAATAAAAGAATATGGTTTGAAAGGACACTTCAAGAACTAATATCAACCTTCTGTTCAAAGTGGGCCACACAGGAAAGCAGAACAGAATACTTGCCCGGATCTGGGACCAAGCAGGGCTTATAAAGTGGGTCTTCCAGGGTCAATTCATGTAAAGTCTAAACAGGAAGAGAGTTTTAATTGTTGATCTCATCAATTGTTTTTAGAAGTTTCCTTTTTTGTGTGTCTGTTTGTTTTGGAATACTATCTTTAGGGAGATGATAAGCCATAATACATTCTAAAGTAAGTTATTACACTTTTAAATAATTTTGTGGGTTTCTATGTTGAAATTACCTTGATAAAGTGTTTTATTGTGCCTCCATGAAAAGTAAGAGAGAAAGAAAAAAAATAAAGAAATAAATCTGGCTTAGGTTTCATATCTGCCCCTGCAGTTTGTATAACACATATAAAATAAAATCTATATGTTACAAAATAGGATTTCTTTTAATATATATATTTTTTCTTTTTGTAAAATTATATGTATTTAAATACATTTGAAGTGTTGCTCTAGGTAAATTAGAAATTTTTTTCTAATACTATGAAAAAGGCAAAAGTTTTTATTGTCAGCGTACATTTTCTATTTACTTTGTCCTTTTCACGGCACCCCAGAGAACCTTTTATGATTCAAGGGTGATTTGGCACTATTCAGTACTACTGCTCTGAAGTGAAAATAAAGGTGGATTGGCATACTTTATTAAAAGGGAAGTATTTATATCAACTTTATGCTTTCTCTTACTGACTAGAACATAGCCTGTTGTCACTAATTATTACAGAAGTATTCTAAACTTAAGAAAGGACTTTTAAAAGGAGTGATGTTTCTTTTTTGTTTGTTTGTTTGTTTTGATTTTTTTAAACTGTACTCTACTGTGACACCACAATATAGAAATAGTTTTACTTTGGAACAGCTACAAATACATTTACACAGTTTATGACAACTTCACTGTCTACCTAGAGAATTCCAACAGTTTGATGAGTGAGGTGATTACAAATCCTGTCCCAGGCGTTCGATTTCTTCGATGAGGAAGTCAATGTCTTGGTGAGTTGCTGCAGGGTTTGAGATGACCATGCGGAAGAAGTTGACCTTGTCTCCCAGGGGTTGATAGCTGACCATTGTGGTCCCGTACTCCATCATTCTGGCTTTAATCACTGGCGCCACCTGTAGGAGAGACCATATCAGTGCAATGGTTTTCTTTCCGGGCCCTCCCTTAGGTTAGGAACCCCACAGCAAGTGATGATTTTGGATTTAACTAAACAGGAACACAGTTTTCATGAGATCAGAAAATTTAAAAAAAAGCTCAAAACATTAAAAACCCTAAATATAATAAGAGTAATGCACAGTAGGCTAGCAGGCATTCACCACCTTGATTGTTGAGTTAGTGTTTGGAGGAATGGAAAGAATCTGGTCCTGACACAGGGCTAAATGGTTTAACAGAACTAGACTGGAAGCAGCTTCATCCCAGAAAATATGAAGTCACTGTAAAGAAAGCATTATTCATGGAATTGCTATGAGGGAAAAGCATTAGCATCAAGTGATGGATAAAAGCAGCAGACCTCCGAGGGGCTGGAGAGATGGCTCAGTGGGGTGAGGGCACTGACTGGAACACATGAGGACCTGTGTTCCCCTAGCCCCCATGTAACAGAACCAGGAGTGGTTGCACATGCCTGAAACACTGATGCTGTTGGGGGAGGAGACAGGCTGTTCCTGGAGTTCACTGGCCAGCCAGTCTAGCTGAAATGGTAAGCTTCAAGTTCAGCAAGAGACCATGTATCAAGAGAACATGGCTGAGAGCAATAGAGGAAGACACCCAGCACCCTCCTCTGGTCTCCCCAGGAGGGCAACCCCCCACTACCACACACACACACACACGAAAAATAAGTAAAGATATCATACTTCTGACAACTTTCCTGTAATCCTAAACTTTTCTAGTTTCTTTAATTCTCTTTTTAAATTGCTTCCACTTATAAGTATTTTTTGGTAAAAAGCCTTTAATGATATGAAGAATTATCTGGGAGTAAAAAGCTGAATCCACAAGACTTCCTATACAGAGGACTGTTTCAGACAAGATCACAGTATTGTTAGACTGTTCATTGCAGCTTCATGGGTTCTCTTTGCTGTTTCAAATTGAGTTCATGCTCCCTAGCTCGGCACAAAGACCTTTTGTCATCAACTCCAAGGATTCATCTTCAACTGCTCACCAAAATGAATCTACAGCTCTGACAAGAGCAATTTATTAAATATCCCTTGAACCATTTACATTGTCATCATTTCATGCCTATCATCAGTCTTACTGCGGCACGCTCTCCCAGTCCACATCCCACGGAGTGCTCTGCAGGATCCCCCCACAGTGCTACAAGTGCTGCAAACCCGTTCCTGGCCATCTTCATCTTTCTCCTTCTAAGTGGTAACTACATGGTCCTCACCCGTTGAGTCTAACAATATCCTAATTTCTTAATTGACCTTTCACTGATGAACACATACATTTTCTCATGCTACCTCATCTGTAAGCTGCTGGAAGCTAGGCACAGTATCTTTTCATTCCTTTGTTCCCTAGCACAGCGCAGGGAAGTGTAGAGGGCTTTCTGAATTCTAACTGATATGGCAGTAGCATGGGAGGAACAGCACTCTAAGATAAGACACACATTCCAGGTCCATCTACTCAGATGTGTGATCTGTCCACATGCATTTGCCACTGGAGTTTGTAAACATAGTATCTGATCTTTGATGTTCATAACAAAGATACAGCCAGAAATGTGAAGTCAGGCATGATTTCAACTTATGTGGGATGTACATGGTCAGAAATTTAGTTGAAAATGGGGACCATCTCTTACGTCACCAGCAGGCCTCTTTGTAATTAAAAATATATACTTGTTTCCTCCTAATAGGGATGGTATTCACGAAATAACATAGTTATCATGGAAATGTATTTTCACTACATGTTATAAATCTTTTGTGTTTTAAATCTTAGAAATGCAGGAATGAAATGGGGAAATAGAACAGTCGTCAAAGAGACACTTGGTAATGTTAAAACCTTACCAAAAAAGTCTCAATTACAGACCTTTATAAAGTCACCTCAAGTATGAGGCCAAATTGTTTCTTTACCAATTTGCTATTAAATCCATCTGTTGGCCTTTTGAAAATCATCAATTAGTGGAGGACTACAAAAGCTGATAAAAGAGATGCAGATAATGATCAAGAATTGCCAGGCCTGGTGGCGCACACCTTTAATCTCAGTATTTGAGAGGCAGAGGCAGACAGATCTCTGTGAGTTCTAGGCTAGCCAGGGCGACCCAGTAAACCCCTGTCTCAAAACAACAGCAACACAACAAAAGAATAATTAGAGAAAGGCTAGAGCGTAGCTCAGAGGTGGGACAGTTATCAGGCATGCATGAACTCCCATCCTTAGAATAGCAACAGCAAAAAAGCTGATGATGAAGATGAAAGAGGAACCAGAAGCAGGAGAGGTGGGGCATAGAGCAGCCTGTCTGGGCAGCCGGAAATGCACCTACCAAATCCTTATCTTGACATCCTCACGACGGGGTGAATGCATGTATTAGTAATAACCACTTCTGTTCTCTAGATCTTTGTTGCCTGCCGGTGAGCCTTGGGAAAGGCTCATTTACCACTAAGTTTGGTCAATGTTCCCTTCCTTATGTATGAAAGTATGTGAAAAGTACTTACTGTAGAGTGAACATTGTATCCCCTCAAATTTCTATGTTGTGATCCTAATCCTCAATTAGGAGATGGGGTTCTCGGGAGGCTTTGCCTTATTAGTGATTAGTTATTAATTAGTTATTAATAATTAATTAATTAATTAATTATAAGGCTTTGTCAGAGAGGTCTTTTTTTTTTTTTTCCTTTCTGCCAGAAGAAGGAATAGTGAAAACAGGGTATTGATGGACCGGGAAGCGGGGCCTCAGCAGATATGGAATCGGCTGGCTTCTTGATCTCAGATTTCCCAGCCCCCAGAACTGTGGGAAATGAATTCCTGTTGTCCATAAGCCACCTAACCTGTATAGTTCATTATATTGCAAACTCCTGAATCTTAGTACTTTAGCTCAACAATTGACTTTCAGGTGGGTTTTTGGTCTTATCTTGTCCAGAATTTAACTTTATTCTCTCTCCAACATGCAGGTGCACACAAGGGAATATGCACACACATGTATATTAGTATACCCGTGTGAACATGTACCCTCATATACAACACACACTGACAAATAAAAAAAAAGAGTCTACCACATGTGAGTTTTCATTCTGCTGAAGAATGTGGTGCTGGATTGCTAAAGGGCAGATGTTAATATCTAAAAACTTTCCTGAGGGTTTTTCATCTACAGGAATCTTACTCTTCCCTTTACATTGAGGGAATGAATTGTTCCAGAAGGACAGTAAGATAAAGTGAGATTCTTAGCAGTGGGGAGTACATGTCTGCCTAACCTGGCTGTGTCTCCAGCCTTCTCTAGTGACTGAAAAAAAAATGCCTAGAGCAGCTAACCTTCTGAAGTTCAAGTATACACGATCACCCCTAGTTTCCCATTCCTGCAGCACCGTGATGCTATACACCAAAAAACATACTTCACCCATGTGTAGATGTTGGGAGCAGGTAGAGATCAAAGGTTAAAAACAGTATTTCCTGACCAAAGGAGACTTTGAAGCTTCTGGAGTCAGACTTACATTTTCTCCCTGTCCTTCAATAAAAAGGGACAGCAACAGCACTTGGCTACATCAACTCACACCTGATGCTATGTGACTTTAAGTGACCTAAAACCTGATAAATGTTGAGCCTGGGGCAACAATGAACACTGTAAATGGTAGCTGTTAATATTATTGCTCCTTCCCTTGGGTAGCCTTGACCTTGGTATCTCAAGAGGGCCTGCAGCAGCCTTTTTTTTTTTTTTAACCATTTCTGATACTTGAAGTCTCTTTTGTACTTGTAACAGAGTATCTGTTTCCCTTCAAAACCCCCGAACCTTCGAGGACTGTTCTTGGTGCTTTCTGAATGTCAGCGGAGATTATCACCCAATCAATTATTTTAAGACATCATAAACTCTCTCTCTAGAAGCAAGCAAATGGAATTGTGAAAAGTCAGGAAACACAGACTTTGCACATCCTGGCTCTGTGGGAGCCCGCAGAGGGGATGGGTCCAGGTACCAGCTGGTATTCCCCACGAAGATATTGCATGCGATAAGAAGACACATCTAGAGAAGGACCCCTCAGCATCTACCTTGGAGAGGCGGCTCATTCTCTCTTCATTGTCTTCCAGAACACGCAGACTGGGAGGCACGAACCAGAAACACACATTTGTGTGCTGAGGCTGCAAGGAAGAAAATTCAGACCCGGTTCAGAACCCCAAGGATAGTTCAGATGTGCCTATTCTTCAGGTTCAGGAGATATTTCCTGCATTTAAATGAGCAAATGCCTGGGAGTGTCTCACTTTCACACTCTCTAGAATTATTTGTGAGTCTGATCTTTATTCCAGCTCCAAGGAGCCATCCCACCATCTATTGCTTCCCCTTGCAAGGGTCCCACTTAGCTAGACAGCACATTACTGACGTCAGAAAACGCCAGGGGTCAAGAGTGGGACTGAAGACATGTGTGGGGACTGTTGAACTGGGAGTACATACCTTCCCATCAAACACCATTTCATAGCCTTCCCGGTTTTTTATGATATTGTATAAATACTCTGCCAGCTCCAAACACTTATCAATATGTGCTTCAAACCCAGTAGTCCCCTACAAAAGAGAAGAAGGAAAAACATTAGGCAGAGCAGGCATGTGGGTAGCTCTCAGCTGGAAATGGGGGATGGACATGAGTCCTCTGGAGTCTGCCGGTCATCCTGCCCTTTCCAGCTCCGCCAGGCTGAGACTCCTCTTGGAGGCTCCTCTGCTGATTACTCCCTTTTAATCTCCCTCCAGGTGCATTTGTTCCTTTTCATTCCTAGGGCCCACAGCTGACTCCTTTTGTTCCCAGGGCTTAATTCCCCAGGCAATTATTTTGATTACTCAAGGGGAAAATTTGCCTCTGCAGCTCATAGATGCAATCATGGAAGTCATTAATAACAGAAGGGCTGGGCTAGTCTTTTCCTATAGACAAGAAGCTTTTGTCAGGGGACCCCCCACATGCCTGCTTGGCCCCCACTAGTGTTGCAAATTATCCATTCCCAAACTCCCTAATATGCCTCAGTAAGAATAAACAGGCACTCGCTGAATGTCAGTTGATCAAACAAATGAGTCTGAGGGAGCCTGTCATTCTGCCTAGCTTTTTGGTGTTGTCTTTTGTGATGATGCATGACTCATATGTCAGCTGAGTGAATGTGCCATTGAAGTCTTTTACTCCTCAGCTCCGGAAACCTTGGGTCTGGACTTACGAAACACAGTATAATAGCTTTGGACTGGAGCTATTTAACCAATGTCTGGGCACACTGGAGAACAGATTTCCAAAATGCCTTTCCTCTTTTAGTACCTGTACTTGGTAAGTGCAAATGGAAGTCTCAGAAAAGCAGTTCATGCACTTGGAACTTGTATACCACCTAACCCAGCATGGGAACCAAAGGAAGCAACTCTAACTATAATGGAGATAAGATGAGTATGTTTTCCCCTTTTATACAGGGCCTTATCATCTCCCAAAGGGAAGACCTAACCCAGCCCATGTAAAGCATGTTTCAGGTCCTAATGCCAGGGGGGAATGGAAGAAACATCAGGTGTGGATCAAACAGCAAGAGTTGGTCAACCCCTGAGATGAAGGTGAAGGGCAAGCTTTCCCAGCCTAGAAACAAAAGACCTCAGAGAGAGGGGAGAAAGGGAAAGTCACCAGCTGCGTTACTTAAGAGCTTTCTCCGATTTGTTACACAAAGCTTCAAATGTCTGGACAGCCAAGTGGAAAAATTTTCCATTTGGCTTTCAACTTAAAGCTTTGTTTTTTTTTCCAAGATGAAATGATAAGAGTTATCAAAATAATAAGTGTAGTCCCTCAACCTAGACCATAAGCAAGGATAATTATCCCCTCCGAAGTTCCCTAACCATGCCTGTCACAGGACTCAGCCTTTTCCAAAGCTCCCTAGCCATACCTGTCACAGGAGTCAACCTTTCCCTGTAAGAACAACCATGGAAATGTGGCTGTGATGACTACATGGTTGTGAGACAAGACCCTACTCTGAAGATGGGCTGATCTCCAACTCCCACCAGTCCTCTTGCCTTAGCGTACTGAGTGTATGGTCATCTTTCTTTCATGTAAATCAAGAGTCTAGTCAAAATTAAACTAAGTAGGTAACAAAGCAAAGTCAAAAAGTCATCCAAAAGATATGAAGGTGGGATTTGGACTTGGGTTTTGAGGGGTGGAATGGATAAGAAAGTGTGGAGTGACAAGTGTGACTAGAATGCATTACGTACATGCATGAAATTGTCAATGAATAAACTAATAAAAACATAATCTCTGACCCTTTCAGCCTCCTTATATTTAACCTGTCTGTCTCCAGAAGGCTAAGAAGAGGCCCGGCCTGTACTGTACCAACAGCTACAGAAATTATGTTGCTGGTAGGTGAAGGATCATCTCTAGGTAAATTTTGAGGTACACAGAACCCCACACAAAGGACTAGGCACTTCTAGAGTCTTAAAAAGTGTTTTCTCATTGGGAGTTATCCCTTGAAGTGCCCAAAATAAGCAATCATGGTAGGCATTTTTCATTCTGGTTTCCTTCTATAAGCACACTCATCTACCCAGGCAATCGATCAGTCATCAAGAAGGATCATCAATCAAGATGGAGAGGAGGGCACAAAATAGACCAGATAGCAATGAGGATGACAACGGTAAGAGGTGCCTCTTAAAAAATCAGGGTGCTCTGCCAGATGCATCAAAATGGGTTTTTGAGTTGAGAGCTTTAGAAACAACTGTACTTGAGAGGAGACAAAGGATGGGTTTAATTGTGCTCTTGCCCACAGAGAATGTGGGTACGCAGATACAGGATCAAAGAGAGTCCCCCGAGAAATTTTCCACCTAGCAATCACTTTTTACAGTCTTTGTCATATAGGCTTTCTTTTCTTTAGCTGCCATTCAGTTGGTCTGTGCTCACCTTTGCTCTCCACATGAGCCATAATTTAAAGACATCCACGTGGCGTCCACACTGCAAGGCCTTGTCTCCGGTGTCATAGGACAGGTCATAGTGTTTATCTTGCTGAAAGAGGTAGGAAGCATGCATCTGGTTGCAGCTCTGCATCAGTCCCTACAAAAGCAAAGAGAAAGTTCAGGAGAAAACTCTCCTCACTCTCATTAGCATTGCATTGTGGTGGCAATTGTTAAGAAAGAAAAACCATAGACCCAAATGTTATTGTATCTCATGGAAGAAGAAAACAGTAAGAATTAAATACAAAAACTACTGGACAAGACTCTCCAGGCAAGCATCATAGGCTGATTCTGTGGGATGAAGGCTCAGGGTGGATAATACTACCAGAGGTTAACAGAGACACACTTACACTCTTGTATTCCTCTTAAGAAATGACATTTATAAAACTACATAGATAAATAAAATTCACAACATGACGTTCATTTTCTAGGAGATCATCTTAATCTAGTTTTATTGTAATCCAGATGTTTCAGAAACCCAACACTTGGGAAGCTAAGATAGGAGGAGGATTGCTGAGAGTTTGAGGTCACCTTGGTCTACACAGTGAGTTCCAGGCCAGTGAGGACTCTGTACCAAGATCACCCTTTCAAAGGGGAAGACGGAGAAAGAGAAAAAGGAAGGGGAGGAAGAGGCTTCAGAAACGTTTAGGTTCTTTGGTTTTTAAGATTTACTTCATGTGTGTGGGCACTTTGCCTGCATGTATGTCTACCATGTGTCTGTAGTGCCCAAAGGGGACAGAAAAGGGTGTTATATCCCTTGGAACTGGAGGTACAGATGATTTTCAGGTGCCTCTGAAAGATTAGCCAGTGCTCTTAACCTTTGAGCCACCTCTCCAATCCCAACTTTCTGGTTCTGAAAATACCATTACTGTGGTTCTTCTAGAACCTTCACTCCTCTGTAATTATTAGAGTTCGAGCTATTCAGTAGCTCATTGCTCTTATTTTTATAAATTGGAATGTAAAAGAAAAAAATCCAAAGACACCGCAATTATGAGTTGAACCTAAAGGAGCAGACTTTCCAATCTCCTCTTGCCCTCCCAAGGGTCGGGCTTGGAGGATGTGTTTTCACCTTCAGTTGCTCATGGTAGTTGCAAAGGAGATTTTCCTGTCAGTGACCACGAATTTGCCCAAGCACCATAACCCTAATATAGACACAGGCAGAGGAGCGATTGTTCAAGAGAACGGTGAATGACTCATGCTTCTGACTACATTGCCAGTCTCCTCCTGGAAACCCCACCACGATTCAATTGATCGCATCCACGGGAGGCTTCTGACTCCCTGTCAGCTGCTGTGCAATTGTGATCTTATAAAGGCTCTGGCATTTGCTTTTCTTTCTCTTGTGACTCATGATAAGAGAAGAAAAGACCAAATGTGATCACTGAGCTGAAGCAGAAGTGAGAACCTTTTAAAAAAGTTATCCAGACTAAAACGCGGAGCAATGTAGACAATAGAACTGATTCCACCTTTAGCGTGGCCTTCATATCACATGGACTCCATAGTTATCTTTGAAAACAAGAAAAGATAAATATGATGTGTGAACATGAGAGCAGGACGAAGACACTGAATCTGAAAAAGAACGCCCCCTTACAGATTAATAAGATGTAGAACTACAGCAGGCGGTTCTATTTTGTTTCATGGCCACAAAACCTTTGTACCAGTTTTTCCCTGGTGTTGAAAGCCCACAAAAAGGTGTCAGTCATACTAAAGGAAAGAACTGCAGAGAGTATGGGGTGATGGGCGGGTCAGACCAGCTCCTACTGAAATGGAAAGATTAGTTTGTAGTCCACAATTTTCATGACCGCCACTCCGACAGACCAGGCTTGCCATGTCCACAGAAGCAAACAGTGATCTAAGTTCTTACACACAGGCCTTTCGTGAGCTAGTGTCCTGTTCTGAGCAAGGAAACAGTCATAGACCATGGTGTTCCAAACTAGTCTAAAGGCATGAGTGGGTGCTGCACAGAATGGAAGTCTCAGGTTTAAATAGACTTAGCGACCTATGTATTTATATGTCTTGATAATTATAATGTATAACAGAGTATTATAAGGCTTCAACAATCCCTTGGAATGCTAGGATTTGTTCCAAACTCTCATCAATATATCTCAAGCTTTTTAAAACTGTTTTTTATTTTTCTTTTACCACAGAATTTCCACTGCAATTTTGTGTGGCACCATTATTCATTGTATTCCAAAAGAGGTGGGGGGGGGGGGGGGGAGGGATGTGGGCCAGAACATCATATGCTCTTGGATTTAAGAGGATCTTAGAGTTAAATTAACCTACTTCTTTCTTTTCTTTGATTTATTTTTCTTTTTAATTCTGCATATCAGTGTATGTGCTGGTTAGTTTTTTGTGGACTAGAGAAAAGCTGGAGTCATCTCCCTGAGAAGGAGGAATGTCGGTTGAGAAGAGGACTCCATCAGATTGGCCTGTGGGCAAGTCTGTGGGCCATTTTCTTTATTAATGACTGATGTGGGAGGACCCAGCCCACTGTGGGAGGTGCCACCCTGGTCAGGTGGTTCTAGGTTGTATAAAAAAGTAAACGTAGCCATGTAGAGCACCTCCCACAGAGGGCCGGGCCCTCCCATATCAATCATTAATCGTAAATGTTTATAAAGAGTTCCTTACTGTTGGAAGTCTCACTTGACGGGGTCCCAAATTATATATGGGACCAAGAGACGTGAAAACGCTGCAGGTGGACCTAACCAGTGGAGACTGGAGATACTAACTTTTTTGGTGCTGAATTTATACTTCTTTCGTCTCGGTTGTGGTTTTGTTGAATGGCATTTTGATTTGCTTTTGTTGACCCTGTATAGTACACTGAAGTTCCACGTCCTTTTCACAAGTCTTAGCAATAAGCGAAAGGAGCCTGTCTCCTCAAGCTCAAGCGTGGCATGCTGTTTCAGCCTCCCGTGGATGCGGTCTTTCCTTGCTACGTCCCCATTCTTTTCTTCCCCTTTGGAACCAGAATGTTTTCTCTGTGCCATTGTGGGTCTTTTGGTTTTCAGCGGCTCACAGTTAGCAGACAGCTTTGAGTCTCTGAAGAGACTTTGGGACAATGTTGAAAGGGTTGGATTACGGTGATTTCTGAACTGCCTGCACTTTGCATTATGAGATTGCCATGAGTGTGTGGAGGCCAGGGAGAGAATGCTACGGTTTGAGTTGGAAATGTCCCTTCATAGGCACATGTTTGAACCTTGGTTCCCCTGAGGGTAGTGCTGTTTTGGGAGACCGTGCAAACTTTAGGAAGAAGTGACTCACTGGGGTAAGCCTAAAGGGTATAGCCTGCCCCACATTCAGCCTATTCATCTGTGTTCTGCTGAGACTGGAGGTGGTGAGATAGCCCAGCTGCATGCCCTGCTGTGGCCTGAGGCTGTGCCTTCCTCATCAGGATGGTTTCACACTGTGAGCCAAAATAAGCCCTCCCTCCCTTAAATTGCCTCCTATCAAGTGTTTGGTCACAGCGATGAGAAAGGAAAGCGATTAGCACCAGTCCTCTTTCCGAGGAGACCGCCCTAGTCGGTCAAACACAGCCTTCACTCTGATTCCATCACGTCGCAGCTTCCTCCTGTCTGAAGCGGAAGCACATAAGAGCTTCCCTGTCCCAAACTGTCATGGGAATGGGTCAGGTGCCAAGCCACAAGGCTCTGTCCTGGGTAGCATTAAGTTGTCAGTCGGCAGATCTTTCTGTGCGGGCATCTATTCGGATCCAGGATGGCCCGTTATCATCTGACTTGCATATCTCATTTTGGCTTGCTGTGACAGAATGCAAGCCACTACCAAACATCTGGCTGGGACATAAATAACAAGGTTTATTCCTTGTTTTCTAGTAGTACAGCTGAGGTGTACATGGGCTAGGGTAATGATGAGAAAGTGAGTGTTTCTTTGAAAGCCAGTCCCAAGGGATAATTTAAAAAGTATTCCTTGAAATTTGTAGGGTAGTTTGTCTTCAATTTGTACCCAGGTTTTAATTTATTTGATGAAGACACAAAAGCATGGTACCACAATGTATAGTTATTAAGAAGGATGAAAGATGAAAGAAGTAAGAATGCCCTTTGACCCAGAAGTCCCTCTTAAAGAGATTAATAATCAGAAAAGTGATAAAGATACATGTTTAAGGGCTTTGTCAAGCAACTAGGTATCATGTGATAGAGCATTAAAAGATCATTGAAATAAAATTTTGAAAAATCATGTTCACCCTAGAATGTTAAATATAGAATGTGGTATATGAGATACAAGGTAGCAGTTTTATTTTGAATGTGTAAAAATCTAATTATATATAATAAACACATTCCTAGAAAATTGTGGGAGTATATATTTAAAGACAGTAATGATATTATCTCCAAATAACAGAATTTTGGGTGAGTTTAAATTTATCTGTATTTTCTAAAGTAAGTGAAATATTGTTAAAAAGCAAAGTTTAATATTTAAAAATGGCTTTAGACACGATACTAAAATCCAGTATCGTGATTTCAGCATGACAAAATTTAATTGGGATGAGCTGAAGTTCCTTAGTTTAGTTTTGTTTTCATTTGCTTAGTTTTGCTTGTTTCTGGGCAGGGTCTGGCTCTGCAGCCTAGGCTGGGCTTGACCAACAGCAACCCTGCTTGGGCTTCCTTAGTTCTAGGATGACAAATGTGAACCACACACTTGGCTCTTTGCTTAATTCTTGAGGCCTTATGACCGCACCCTGGCACGTGAAGGGAGATGCAGAGGCCAACAGCGAGACTCTATCTCAGACTCTGCGTCTCTAAGAACCTTGAATGAAAGTCGGCATTGCTTATTCTCCTTGTGGTTAATACATACATGAGGACAAAATTTACATCCTGAATACAACGTTCAATTTTAAATTTAACTATGAGATATATAATATATCCATATATATATATATATATATCCATGCATATGTATCTAAATCCAAGCACTAACTTTAATTCTTTATCATGTATATACTTCCTATGGTCAAAACTAATTTTTCTTATGGCAAAATCTACTCCTTCTTCTCATATTTCCAGAAACAAACTATGAATTTAATGTTCTGAGAAAGGGACATAGAAGTTCTCTATTGGGGAGATAGGGGGGTTCAAGTTGAGGAAAGGCATTTGCAGAAAACATGCAAATGAAGTCAAGGTCTCTGTTCTACAGGCTGAGAGGCAAGCCTTCCTTCCCCTCTAGACATCAGGTCCTTCCCCTGCAAACAAGAGCTCAGAAGAGCTCTCTGTGGGAAACAACGTGAACACCTGGACCTAAGCGGAGACCATGAACTGCATGAGAACAAGTAGATCCCACCATGGACTGGCCCCAAAGTCGGGGAAAGCATACCTCTTCTCTAACCAGGAGAGCTGAGCACTGCAAAGGGACACCCATCATCTTGTGTGGATTCCATGTCACAGAGTTGGCCCTAAAAAAAAACAACAAAAAACCCATATTAGAGGGTAGCACCGCCCATCACACTCTGATTACCGAGGTTCTACACCTGGTGCCAGAGCCTC
>CABHPQ010082670.1:0-10718 GCA_902168405.1 Peromyscus aztecus
GCTATAAACACAGTTGAGTAAGTCTCCTTGTGGTATGATTGAGAATCCCTTGGCTGCCCAAGCATGGTATCATTGGGTCTTGAGGTAGATTGATTCCCAATTTTCTAAAAAGTCATCATACTGATTTCCAAATTGGCTGTACAAGTTGCACTCCCTCCAACAGTGGAGTTGTGTTCCCCTTGTTCCTCATCCTCTCCAACATAAGCAGTCTTCAGTGTTGTTGATCTTAGTCATTCTGACAGGTGTAAGATGGTATCTCAGAGTCATTTTGATTTACATTTCCCTAATAACTAAGGATGTTGAGCAATTCCTTAAATGTCTTGGCCATTTGAGATTCTTCTGTGGAGATTTCTCTGTTTAGATCTGTAGCTCATTTTTTAATTGGATTGTTTGGTATTTTGATGTCTAGTTTCTTGAATTCTTTATATAGTTTGGAGCTTAACCCTCTGTCAGATGTGAGGTTGGTGAAGATCTTTACCCATTCTATATTTTAAGAACTGGAAAAATCTTTGGATGGTATACAAAAAGGAGTGGGTTTGGGATCTTATTTGACCTGCAAAAATCACTTTTTTAAAATCACTTTTTTATATCACTTTGCTACTACAAAATAACAATTGGCTACTGACCAGAGACCTCCACTTATGTTAAATAATATTCACTTTTAGTCAACACATACCATGGGAAAAGCATGTTTCTGTATCTATTTCATATATTCAAACCACAGTACTATCTATTGAATAAAAAGGACAGCAGTGATAAGAATACTTTAGAGAGCAATTTTGTTTTTAACTTAAAAAAATAGCATTTCCATTTCTACATAATTTTTTTATTATTTTAGAAAATTATTTGTGAACATTACTGAGTTCATAGCAAAATTCAAATACTAGTATAGCTATTTAAATCTGTGACTATTGAATGGCATTCTAAAACACAACTGATAAAATGCATTGTATCAGACATGCTACAAAATGTTAATTACCTTAATCCATATGAACCTTCCACATAAATGCACTAAGTTCTCTTATAAACTAAAATTAACATCTAGGTGATTGACTCCATAGTTTATGATGTCATCTACAAAACCACAAAATCTTCAGTGTATTTCCCCCTGAAATTCTATCATTCATAGGGCATAAGCACTAATAAAATTTAGAGTTTGCATTTTGTAGCTTTAAAAGTGGCTAAAAGCATGAATTATAAGTGCCTAGTAATGAAAATATTAAAATGACAAATGTGTTTTCACTCTGAATTGGTCATGCTGAAAACAGATAGACTAAGTTAACTGGGCAGAAACTGGCCTTTTTCTTCATTCAGAAATCTAAATGGTTTCCATATCACTATTCCACCCCGTAACATGATTGAATCACTGTATTTAACTTCAGACATTGTGTTCACTACACTGAGAATTTTACCATCTATACAATGAATTACGAAACTGGAATAAAACAGGTATCCTGCTCTGGTTAGTTTTTTGTCAACTTGTCACGAGCTGTGGCCATGTGGAAAGAGGGACCACAATTGAGAAAATATCACCCATCAGATATAGGCCTGTAGATAAGTATGTGGGCAGATTTTGTACTTGTGATTGATGTGGAAGGGCACAATCAGTTACAGATTGTGCCATTAGTAGGCAGGTGATCCCAGGAGGTGAAAGAAAGCAAACTGAGCGAGGCAAGGAAATAAAGACAACAAGCAGTGCTCCTCTATGCTCTTTCTCAGTTCCTGCCTCCAGGGCATTGCCTTGAGATCTGACCTCCCTTCACAGACTGTAAACTGTCAGGTGAAATCAGGAAAACAACTAGCTTATGAGTGTAAGCTGCAATAAACATATCATGGCTCTATGTTTTATATCAAATTGAAACTCTCCCATGCATGACAGAACCTACAACTTCTCTATGTTAAAGTGAGGACAGTTTTTCTTTCTAGGTAGGTGAATTGAACTATGTACTCACTAGACATCACAGCCAAGCTCTTCAATCAGTAATGTCCAATCTCCAGTGACAAGGCTATGTACCTCCCTTAATTGGAATCCCATAATCTGCTAGATATTGTTAGAGGAAGTTACAGAACTGTGTTCTGATTGCTTCCTACTGCCACTTACTCAGTCTATTTAGATTCCTTATGATGTTTAGTGAGCACACTCCCATTCATATAACAATAAAATAAATCTATCTCCAACCAAATACAAGCACCACCACCAAAAACAACAAATAAAGAGGATGAATGCATTGCCACACCCATGATGACCTTATTCTACATGATAGCACAGACACCTCACCAATCCTAAGAAAATTCCCATGATATCTATACTGTTATAGATGATAGAAGAAAAGGGTTAAACAATATAGCATATGTATTTTCTAGAAAGCATACGCACAGAGTGAGTCATGTGCCTGAGGATCTCAGCTCTCATTTATTTTCGGGAAGCAGAGTCAGTTTCACAACCACTAAAAAGATGACTTAATTAATCAGTCTCCTTCAGGACCTACAGAATGGTTATACAAAATCGCCCATCCAAATAGAGGCACATCTTCTATATTATACATGTTCATGCATAGTTATATGAGTATGGTATAAAACCCCAAATAAGAAACAGCAGCCTTTAATTTATAAGCTGTCTGTCTTCACTGTGACCAGACTTCATACACACGTTGTCTTTGTTCCATTAGCTATGCACACGAAGGGAAGAGAAGTCCACAGTGTAGCTATGTTGACATTGCCAGCATTAATAATCAGTATGAGGAGAAGAGGAGAAGAGAAGAAATGGGGTAGAGTGAGTTTATTGAAAGTAAATAGAATGTATATAAGACAATTCAACAATAAAACACACCATTTTATATAGTTGATGCAAAGAAAGAAATGAAGCAGAAACCAAAGACAAATGCTGCTTGCTGGCTTGTTTCTGACTCATGTTCATCAAAGTGTCTCATGCTGCTCAGGCCCACCTGCCTAGTAACATTCAGTGTGTGGGACCCACTCACACCAATTAGCAATGAAGTAAATGCTCCACAGCCATGCCCACAGAACAATTGGATCAGGCAATCCCCTGAGATTCCTGCAGATAACGCTGGACTGTGCAAACTGATAGCTGAAGCTACATAAGAGAGCCTGGAAAAGTGGGTTTGTGCTCATAGCTATTTGGGATCATAAGAGACATAGAAGGAAGCTTTCAATCTGTCAGAGTCAACATGCACTTCTTATTGTACTTCATCCTGCATAGCAAATTAAGTTTTATCCAGAATGATACCTACTACTGCCATACCTTGTTCCAGTGCCCCAATAATTCCCATCAAACAGTACAACATTTTCCAGTTGGCTTCTGTTTTTCCACATTGCTACCATGATCTCCTGTTGCTCAACTAACATGAACCAGCTATTGCTCTAAATGTGGAAAAATGCACATAACACATATTTACCCTTTTAAAAGTTGCCAAGTTTACACTTCACTGTCATGGACACTGTCATGCAGCCAGCAATACCATTCATCACAGAGCTTTCCATTGTCCCAAGTTGAAACTCTGCACTTACTATCTCTCTTCCTAGCTATTCCTATTCTTGCCTATGTCCTCATGAATGTGATGATTCCCTGCACCTCACCTAAGTGGAATCATGCAATATATATTCTTTTGTGACCAACTTATCCCATGTAGGACTATGTTTTAAGCATCATATAGCTATTAACCACTGAATAATACCCTAATGAAGGGATACTTCATAATTTGCATATCTTCTGATCCATGAATAAATGATTCCACAACGAATTAATGGAATAAATGAATGTCTGCACCACTACAGTATACAAATCTTGGAATCCTAACCCAATGTGATTGTGCCATTGGTGTCTTTGGATTAGTGCCCTAATGAATAACAATAAAGATAGTTCTATGAACATTCTTTATACCCTCTACGTGTGATATAAAAGTTTAGCATCATGCACTTGGATGAGAGGCCTTCATCTTCATATCGAAACATCTTGGCACTTGTTTTCAGTCTCCAGAACTGTCTGCAGTACTGTTTCTCAGCAGCCCATAGTATAATAGCTTGATATAATAGCTTGAGTTGACTAAAGCAATGGCTGTTGAAGCTCATTTTATTATATAAAGTGCACAATATTTTAAATTTTTGCCTACTTTCATTTTCCACTTAAAATTTTGGATGGATATTTTAATGGATATGTTTCTTAAAGCTAAGGTGGAGACTATACTGTTCATTTGATTACAATCTAACAGCAATTTCTCTACTTATTCCTAAAGGTAAACTCTTAATTACATCATGTAAGTGAAGAAAGAATCACTGTAAATTCTATAACTTCTTCACATGGAAACTTCTTTTTATATTCCAAGTACACTGTCTTTTTGTACTTATTTCTGATACAAGCTAAATTCTTTCCTGCCTTGGGGCATTTCATTTACTTTCCTATGTAAAAGATACAAAATACTTTCCTTCTCATCCTTTAAAAAGAAGTTCAATTAGAGCACTTCAAAGAGGATTTTTTTTTTACTACTGACAGCATGTGGCATGTTTAGAATCATTAGTTGTGCCCCTCATGACAACCATGCTATCATTTTTTTAATAAATGGATTAACTACTTATGTGTTTTGTTGCTAACTTTAGGCCCAACAACTATAGAATATCCTGGTATTCTGAGCTTGATAAGTGGAATTATGAGGCCTAGCTGAGTGGGGAATCTACATACTAATGCCTAACTGATATTACAACTAGCCATGTAAGTAGCATGCTGCCTTTTATCTAACCCCTATTCAATTATTTGCACACTCCTACATCCACACTGTTAGGCACACAAACAGAGGATGGTACACTATGAGAAATTAAAAAAAATGTTTATCATGTACATGGGCAGGGTATTACTAATATTTTGGTAAATTCTATGTAATGTGTAGAAAGGTAAATCAGGAGATGGCCATTTTAGCTGCTCTTGGCAAATTACTTAGCTTATCAAACATAGTATTGTTTATCATTCAACACCACTATAACAATAAATACACAAAATCACGAACATTCAATAAAATATATTACTAAAATCTACTCTAAAATTTCAGAGTGAAATGTGCTATACTATTTGTAAATTACTTAAGGCAATTCCGATATTCTGTGTGAATGACATGCTCAGCACTAATATTCATTAAGCAGAAATGTGCTAATCTTCTTTATATATTAGCACATATAATTATCACCACAATTCTGAGAGGTTGGTATTATATTTATTTTATAAATTAACAAATAATGTAGGAAAAATAATAAACATGACCAGGGCTACAGAACAAATAGATATTATATAGGTATATAACCTCCATTTGACTGAAATAACTCTACTTAGGAAAACAGTAAGTAATAACTATACTTAGGAAAACAGTCTTTGGAAAACTCAGTCTTTGTTATCAAAGTTTTAAAGTCAAAAATCCAGTGTTTTAGCTTTACAGTCTGAATCTCATCAGTGGCAGAAGAATCATTTTGTTGGACAGACAAAATAAAAATAAAGGTAAATAAATGAAAGGTAAATTTTACCTAGATTCTTAGGCAGATACCTATACTAACAGTTAACATTTAGAAAAATAAAGTGACCACTTCCTCAAAGGCCAAACACATATCCACAAGTTCTCTAAAACACTTGTCTGTCCTTCACAAAGGTATGGCATTCTGAATGCACCAGAGGGATGGCCTGTGTCTAATTGTCTAATGGTCAGTTAAAAAATACTGAGAATGTCCTTTAATGTACATCATTGAGACTTCTCAATAATAAAATTTAATGATAATTTTGACACAGAGGAAGAGAATAGTCATGACACATTATCATGTGACTTCTAGACTAGCATACTATACTTTGAAAAGTCTACTCCCAGCCTCTGGGAATTTCAAAACAAGATGATCTTACTGAGCACCTGTCACATTACAAATCTACACACATAAATTGCTACTGGAAATTTCATTGTATGTATTTGGGGCAAATTGCTTCATCACAATAGGTAACAGGATTAGCTTGAAGGAATCCTACATCTTTAAGAAATTGAAGGAAAACACACTGGAGCGAAATTAAGAAATGAAATTACATGGTCTACCCCTGCAGTAATTTGTACAAATTTTTGTGAGGCAAAATAATACAAGAGCAGATGATTGTTTACTCCTTTAGTGATTTAATGCTCAAAAGTACATTAGAAAGCTGCCATTCTCCCTGGTCTGTGGGAAATTAATTGGACATTATATAAATACAAAAGTAGTGAAAAATTAAATGCATTCTGGTGATAGCTTGAGGAAGTGTTAGGTCAATTCATGATTCATTCTAGAGATAGAGTAACTGTGTAAGCAAGGAAACCATCGTTGTGGTTATTCTAATTACTTATTTAGTGCATAGTGTTTGGGAGAGCATAACTGTAGGGCAATAATTCAGGGATAAGCAGCAAGTTATCTATTATTAAGTTCACAGCACAATCTTCAGAAACAAGGCTGCAGCATGCCCATTGAACCTGCACTATAAGTGGAAAGTGGCAGGTCACCCATACTTCACAGGGCAGATTTCTGTCAGGAGGTGAGTGGAAATGGACTGCTAAACAACTGAAAAAGCACTTCAAATGCTAACATATGAGTGTTTTGAAAGATTGCCAAAATTCAAGTTTTCTAGATGACCTCCTATATCAAGAAATCTTTCACTGACACTTTAATATTGTCATATTTTTCTAAGTGCCTAATTAGCTGCCCTGGCTCTGGATTCTTTCAACTTTGACCTATTCCACTTAGTCCAGAAATAACAAATTTCCTAAAAGATTATGTCCTTTATTTAACATACCAGATCTTAACATTATGATTCCTGTCATTAGTTATTAAAGTTGCTGAAAAAAATCTTTATTCCTAAATATAATAAACTCCAGAAGTTTAATATATCAAACTTTGGACAGTAAAATTTCTCTAAAAAAAAAAATGAACTGCTTAGTCTCTGGGCTGTTGCTGGATACACCACCATTGCCCTGCATATACTAACCTGGCTTGGCTGACATGCCCTACACTTCTCTTCAGTCCTCACAACTTGTAACTTGCCTAGACTATATTGCTCTTAGTATAGTCTCTGAGTGCTTCACTTCATAAAGTTATGATGCAAGAGGTAGAGAGGTATGGTAGCTATGAATAGAATACAGCCTTCAGGGGTTAAGGATAGCTTTCACTAAGCAATAATTAGATAGAAACCTTTAATCTTTATAGGATAGCATATCACAACAAACCTCAACAATGGTGGATATGAAGTATAAATCAGCAGTTATTTCTTTGACATAATAGGCAAGTGTGGTGCTTTGAAAAAGAAATAGTCCTCATAGTGACTGGTGTGATTAGGAGGGGTGACTTTGTTGGAGTAGATATGGCCTGGTTGGAGGAAGTGTGTCACTGTTAGGGTGGGCTTTGAGGTCTCCCATTCTCAAGCGACACCCAATGTGACATAGAGTTCCTCCTGCTGCTTGTGGATCAAGATGTGGAACTCTTAGCTTCTTCTCCAGCACCATGTCTGCCTGCACACCACCATGTCTCACCATGATGATAATGGACTAAACCTCTGAAACTGTAAACCAGCCTCAATTAAATATTTTCCTTCATAAAAGTTGCATTGGTCATGGTATCTCTTCACAGCAATTGAAATCCTACCTTAAGACAGAAGTTGATACCAGGAGTGGGGTATTGTTGTGATAGGCCTAGTGGTGTTGTTTGGAGGAGTTAAGATTTTGGTATTTGGGGTTAGGAATGCAGTGGAATGCTTCGAGTGTTGCTTAGTGGAACATACTAGTAGGAATATGGGAGACAGTGCTACTGAGGGTGATTTGAACTGTGGAGGTCGGGTTCAAGAAGTTTCAGAAGAGAAGAATTTTCATATGTTGCCTAAAATCATTCTTGTGATATTTTGTGAAGAATGTGGCTGCTTTTTGCCCTTTTATCTGAAAAAGTCTTCCTGGAGCTAAAGTGAACAGTTTTGGATTAATTCTGTTAGGAGAGGAAATCTCAAATCAGCCAAGTATAGATTCTGTCATGTGATTATTAGTGACAACTCTAATGAAAAGGAGCAAGCTCAGTGAGGAAAAATACAAAATGTAGAATTTGAGGAGAAAAGGAGCACCAGGAAGCTAAGCCCTGCGTTTAACGAGATAAACAAATTAAGAAATGGAATAAAAGGAGTGGTGACCTTAGGGCAAGATTGTACCCAGCTGAGTTTACAACTTGTGAAGAAGAATTAAAGAAAAGGTCAGAGCAGGTTATGGTGGTACACACCTTTAATCCCAGCACTCCAGAGGCAGAAACAGGAAAATCTGATTTCAAGGCCAGCATATTCTACAGAGCAACTTCCAGGACATCCAAAGTTAGGCAGTAAAGGAAACCATCAAAAACAGAAAGCTGGTGAAGATATAAATGAGCAATGGAACCATATTCCAGGTCCACAAAGCAGCAGAACTTGACAGCTTTGGCCATGTGGTTCTGGCTTTAGAGTCAAAGAAAGAAGAAAGGGGTTATAGAATCTTTCTCTGCATCTAAGGAAAGTCACTGATGCCAGGCATGTGTCAGGGGTGCCCCTGGATGAAGCTTTATGTGAAGCTTGTATTTCCTTGGAGACCTCAAGATGCTAGAGATGCCAGAGTAGTGGGATACCTGCTAAGGAGAGCTGCTAACAGGGAGTGGAACCGCCCAAGAGAAAGTGTGTTGCAGTCAGCAAAGCTGAAAGGAGTTGGAGATCTGAGAAGCATTTTGCAATCAGACATGGAAATGTGGTGTATGGAGTTTGCCTACTTGGTTTTTGGTCTTGCTTGGATTCAGAATTTCCTTACTATGCTTTCTTCCCTATGTTTTGGAACTGTAATGTATATCCTGTGACATTATGTTAGAGGTATTTGATCTGCTCTTTGATCTTGATTTTATAAGAGATTACGATTAAGAGATTGCATGAATCTCAGAAAAGACATTTTAAAATAAGTTTGAAGCCAGGCGGTGGTGGCGCACGCCTTTAATCCCAGCACTCGGGAGGCAGAGCCAGGTGGATCTCTGTGAGTTCGAGGCCAGCCTGGGCTACCAAGTGAGCTCCAGGAGAGGCGCAAAGCTACACAGAGAAACTCTGTCTCGAAAAACGAAAAATAAAATAAAATAAAATAAAATAAGTTTGAGATTCTTATAGACTATGGGGACTTTCAAAGTTGGACTGAATGCATGTTTGCAATATACCACTAGAAGCCTTTGGAGGCTCGGGAGTGAAAAAGTGGTGGTTTGAAAGAAAATGGTCCCCATAGAGAGGAGCACTATTAGGAGGTGTGGCTTTGTTGGAGTAGATATGGCCTTGTTGTAGGATGTGTGCCACTGTTGGAATGGGCTGTGAGATCTCCTATACTCAACAGTGTGACACAGTTCCTTCTGCTGCCTACAGCTCAAGATGTAGAATTCTCCTTCACCAGCACCATGTCTGCCTGCACATTGTCATGCTTTGCCATGATGACAATGGACTGAATCTCTGAACTATAAGTGTGCCACTCGAATTAAATGTTTTACTTTATAAGAGTTGCTGTGGTCATGGTGTCTCTTCACAGCAGTAGACAACTTAGACCAAACTAAGACAGCAGGTTTAGGTAATATATTTGTCAAATTTCTTGACAAAGTATCTATAGTTTTTATATTAAGATAACAAAACAGACTATTTGCTTCTCTGCTAACATGTGATTTGAGGATGTCTTGCAGAAATATTTGGGAGTGTATCCTTTTATGTATAAATCCTTTGAGCTGCACCCACTTCTCACCATCTAATTCAAATGGGCTGATATGAAGAGACACATATAAAATATTGTTAGGTAAATACATATACAAACCAATTTATATGTTTGACGGTTTATATAAATTCTGTATGTTACATAAGAAATCATTAAAAGCAGCCAATTCAAGCAGGTGGAATTGATGTGCAAAGAACTGTAGTACAAAATCTCTCTTTAGTATTTTTAACTACTTTATGCTTATATTTTTGTTTACATTAAAATATGTAATAAACATATTCTAGGTTCTATAAACATATCTCACACTCACTACTGATTTTCAGCTTGCCACCACCAAAACAATGCCATGTCCTCATCTTTGTATTTGATCAATTATCATACATCTCCCTATGTGTTACAGAGTATGTAAATAAGTAAAGGCACTCAGTATTTCTCAACACAAAGTGAGTATTTCGAAGGATGCTTGAGTGAAAGTGCTAGATTTCTCCATCCTGATGAGAAGTTTGCCCCTCCCTACTCTGGGGTCTGTGTAATAACCTGATAATAAATGAAATAATTATACTTTGTTTATTTCATTTAATATGTCTTAGAACCATCACAGAAATTGTCTCATGGAATTAAGATTGAAATCTTGCTTAAAAGTTTATCTTTTATACAAATATGATTTCCACAAAAGATATCAGACAGTTTAATACAATGAAATCTACAATATACAAGATTGTACCTGTAATGGTTAAACATGATAAGCTTTGTATCTTAACAGTAACATCATCAGATTACTGGTACAGACATCAGTGTGTTACACCTCTCTACAGTCACTCCTATGTGCAGCTCATTTGTGATCAATAGAATATGGCATATTGGCCTAATAAATTAAACAAACTAAAGTTTGGAATGGCTCAACTTTGTGATGGTAATATTTTTGAAAACTAGAGAAACTTCTTTTAGTACAATTTCAGGTAATCTCCCTCTCTA
>CABHPQ010082698.1:0-21296 GCA_902168405.1 Peromyscus aztecus
ACACTTTTATGCACATATACTTTTATGTATATCTGTACCTGTACCTATAGAAAAACATGCATCTAGATATTCAATATATATCAAAAATACATTTAAAATACATATCACATCTCATTATACTTAAATATGTTTGTCTACATGCTAAATATGGATCCCTTTCTACTTTGACTCAGAAGAACAATCACAACTTTGAAGTGTAGCAACCCCATATGTGAATTCCAATTATATAAGCCATAAAACACCTGACAAACTAATTAATTTCTGACCGATCCCTTTATTTCTAAAGTAATAATATGGTGTCTACTTTGTCATCTTATTACATGAATCATGTGAGATGGCACATGGAAATTGCTAGCTCCACACAGGTCCAACACACACTAGCCACTGTTATTTTTGTTGGAGATGCAGTTAGCTACTTTTGTAACTTTTGGAAGATGTTTTGTACCACAGCACAATGATATAAAAATGTGCATTAAAGAATTAATAGAACATGATTTATTGAGTTTAATTTGCGTGGTAGTTTATAAGATGAAAAAAAAAAGCAATAAACCCACTACAGTGGGGTTTTTGGACAAAACTAGCTGGGATATTCATTGAAAGGCATAAGGTAAAATACAAATGGAAAACATAAGAAGAGGAGGTAACAGTTAAGCAAGAGTATTGGGGGGAAGGGAGGCAAGTGCAAGTTGAAGAGTGAAAAATGAGCACTTGAGCTGGTCTGTAAAATTGCTTTTGATCAATAGTCACATCTGGACAAAATATGACTAGGAAGTACAAGAACCTAATGTCTAGGAAGCAATGCAAATTGATGTACTTATAGCAAAAGTGGAATATTTGTCTTCTTCCTTTCCCTCAGTATTTATTATCCTTCGTTCAGATGTAGATCTGAAGGGAAGGCATTGACTTATCAAGTTTCCTACTATACAAGGATTAGGAGTAGAATTTTCATGCAGGATAAAGTTTTATTGTTAGTGCTCCATATTTTGAGAGCAAAGCAAAATGACAGCTAATGATCTGACAGAGAAGCAAAGAAAAAAGCCATTAACATCAACTGTTAGCATGAGCTGTGGTGACGAGTTAAGAGCAATTATACATCCATACCCCTTTCCTCTTCATGCATGAGCATATTGTAAACAACCTCATAACTGCTCTTTGAAATGATGGTTTGAGTCATCAAAAAACAAGTTAAATTATGTTCACTACCACTTTCAATGACATTGTAGTGTAAAATGCACTGTGGATGACACCTTTAAAATAATTACTATTTTCTACAAAGATGGGCTTGAATAGTTGCATAATTGTTGCTTATCTTTTCTGACCTAAATTAACTTATTTATCACAGACACATGATAATATATACCTAGTGAAGTCATTGCAGGTGTTAAGCAGAAATCATAAGTGCGTATGTCATACACATAGAGTTTGGCTATTAGTATCTGTTTTAATGCTATTTGTGTTAGTTATTTTGAAAATTAACTTTTAATGTATATACCATGTTGAAATTGAAATTAGCAGATCTCTTTTTGTCAAAAACAAAGACAAAACAAAACAACATCAACAACAGCATCAAACACCATAACATTCTGACAGGTGTAAGATGGAATTTCAGAGTCATTTTGATTTGTATTTTCCTGATGGCTAAAGACATTGGACATTTGTTTGTTTCTCAACATTAGAGATTCCACTGTTGAAAATTCTCTGTTTAGATCTGTACTCCATTTTTTAAATTGAAATGTTTGGTTTGTTGATGTCTAGTTTCTTGAGTTCTTTATATATTTTGGATACTAGCCCTCGATTGAATGAAAACCTTCTCCCATTCTATAGACTGCCACTTTGCCCTATTGATGGGGTCCTTTGCCTTACAGAAGCTTTTCAGCTTCATGAACTCCCATGTATTAATTGTCAATCTTAATGTCGACACTGTCTGTCAGTGTTCTGTTTAGGAAATTTTCTCCTGTGCTGATACATTCAAGGTTATTCTCAAATTCCTCTTCTATCAGGTTCAGTGTGTCTAGTTTTTTTTGTTGAATCAGAATGGCTAAGACCAATCACACAAGTGACACCTCATGCTGGCAAGGAAGTGGAACAAAGGGGACACTCCACTGATTTGATGGTGGGAGTGTAAACTTGCACAACCAATTTGAAAATCAATATGGAAGATTCTCAGAAAATTGGGAATTGATCTACCCCGGCTGCACACACACACACACACACACACACACACACACACACACACAAACTAATACACTGTGTACAGTTTGGGGATGTATTTATACCTAGTCTCTATTCATCAAAACATATCTTTCCATGTCTCATTAATATTGCCAAAATATTACCAAATGGCTATTAAATATTTCTAACAGTTTATTATAAAACCATAAAATGGGACTTGTGAAAATAAGGTACAAGATATCATATTAGAAGAGTGAGTCAATGGACTAAAATCAGCCTTGTTCTTGAGGTTGAGGATGATCCTGTAGAAAGGACCCATAGTGATGAGAAACAAAAAGAAAAAAAGAATGCTAAGGATACTCTACACATAATTACATACCGTACATACCAGGAATCAAAACTACTTAGACAGAGATTTGGCAAGAGAATGTTGAGGCATGGAGAAAAATGGGGTGGAAAGAAAAGAATGTGGAAGTAAAGAAAAAGGAGCTACTAAAGGAGAAATGAAAAGAAGCTGAATAGGCTTTTCCCACAAAGCCAAAGGTGAGATTCCTTGTGTTGGATATTGATATCATGTTGCTCCATAAATGAGACATTGATATTGCAGACACTCACGGTCTCTATGCTGGCTATTATTTTCTTTGTCACTATAAGAAAATGCATGAGACAGCTACCTCATGAAAACAAAGAACTGATCATGACACTGAAGTTTGAGGGTGTGGGTCATAGTAAATTGGCCCTGTTGATTTGGGGTTGATGGAGAGGCCATGCACAACAGAGCAAGCACATAGAAAGGAAAAACTATTCTGTAGATGGAAAGTTTCTTTGTGTCCCCTCAGGCTTTGTGGTTGGGACAAATCTCTCCCACCTGTGGTCCCACAGCCGCTTATAAAATAATTACTCAGAGGCTTATATTAATTATAAACTGTATTGTGGCTAGAGTTTTCCTGCCTGGCCCACGGTCAGGATAAATCTCTATCACCTGCCAGTCCCACAGCCGCTCAGACCCAATCAAGTAAACACAGAGACTTATATTGCTTACAAACTGTATGGCCGTGGCAGGCTTCTTGCTAACTGTTCTTATAGCTTAAATTAATCCATTTCTATAAATCTATACCTTGCCACATGGCTGGTGGCTTACCGGCATCTTCACATGCTGCTTGTCCTGGCGGTGGCTGGCAGGCAGTGGCTGTGACTCCCTCCGCCTTCCTGTTCTTTTAATTCTCTCTGTTAGCCCCGCCTATACTTCCTGCCTAGCCACTGCCAATCAGTGTTTTATTAGCAACACATTTGCCATACAGAACATCCCACAGCACTGTATGGCCTATGGTTTCAGCCTCTTGCTAGCTAGCTCTTTCATCTTAAATTAACCTATTTCTATAAATCTGTATGCTGCCATGTGGCTGTAGCATTACCCGTCTGCTGGCATCGTGCTGCTCCTTCGGCAGCAGCTTTCGTCTCTCTCGACTTCACTCTTCTTCTCTCTGTATCTCTGCTTGGATTCCCTGCCTGGCTATAAGCTTTCTTGCTATAGGCCAAACAGCTTTGTTTTTATCCAATGGGAGCCACGCATATTCACAGCATACAGAAAGACATCCCACAGCACTTATATTCATGCAACACTATCCTTTCAAGGTTATAGTATGTGAAAAACAGAGAGGGATAGATCCTAATGTGGACACACCTTCATTGACCTAAAACCTTATGATGGTAGAAATTGCATACTGAATACGTGAGCCTTTAGGGAATATTCACCATATAAACTATAGCAATTTCTCTTATTTTTACCCTCACCCTTCTCTCTTGAAGAAAATTATAAGTTCATCATTATAGTAGTCCTCTTCTGATTCTTGGAGGAAAGGAGATGTTTTTATGCCTGAAGAGTCTGAAGATACTGGGACCCAACTATTTAGAAGAAGATAGCCTCTTTAAATCCCCTTCAGTGTACTTTCATGACATCAGACTGTGTTTCTTTAAGCATACTTCCCCCAGTGACTATTCAATCATCCTTAAACCTAAGTATTAAATAATATGGTTTTGCTGTTTCTTTTAATATTCATTTCTTAAGCCTCTTTTCTCATCTGAAGTAGGTATCCTCAAATCTTGCAAGTTTGTCTTTGGTCAAAGAATCCTAAGACATGAAGCAAATGATGGGGGAAAACATGCATTCCTCTAAAGATATATGCACAGAGGGTTTTGTGTATCATCTAGAGACAGAGATCTGCAGAGACCTGAAATTCCTATGGAAAAATATATAAACACAAAAGGAGGCAAGGTGTGTTGGCACACACCTTTAATCCCAGCACCCAAGAGATGTGGGCAGGCAGATCACTGTGAGTTCAAGGAAAGCATGGTCTCCATGTGAAGTTCCAAGACAACAGTCAAAGCTATAGAGTGAGACTGTTTCTCAAAGCAAAATAAGTAGAAAAAGAAAAGAAGAAAGAAACAAAAGACAACAATAACAACAAAGGTCAAACACAAAACAACACCTATGTATGATACATTGTTCAAACCAACGTATTACATATATCTTCCTCACTAAGAGTAGAACAGAACTTGTATATTCCTGACTCACAGTAACTATCCCAACATCTATTTTTCTCTAAAGGTTTGTTTTTCTCTCATTCATTTGACACTCTAGTTAAAATGTGAACTCCAGGGGAAAAATCTTAACACCCTGTCTACAACATCCAGTTGAGTACCCAGCCGGTTTGCTGAAGTGGCTTTTAGTGTAGCAAGCAGATCATCCGGAAGAAATCTACAAATCCCAAGACAATAATGTGCTAAGTGACCTGCAGAGCCTAACACCTGTTGGGAAAATGATTTAACAAAGGGATAAAGGGACCCAGACATACCATTTTAGGAAATGTGGTTGTATTCATTCAGTAATTATCTGCTGTACATAAAATATTATACAGATTTGAAGGAAGAATTTCTTGTGCTGTCTTGTCAGTGGCTGACACATTCACCCTCTTATACTGTGAGCACCTGAAGGGGATACGTGATTCATCTTAAACAAACATTCTTGGAATCACTTATATTAAATAGTACACTTACATTCCAAAAGAATAATTAGAATGGAAGTTTGTATAAAAAACAATAAATATATAAATAAAGCCAAACATCTAAACAAATATAAAACCTTGGAAGTGAACCAGTATAGTTTTCAACTAATCCTTGGAGTCATATTTTAAAAATAAGTTATAGGGAGACTTTAAAATGATTGACATCAAAATACTTGAAATGTAATAGAACATATGTTTATATCATTAAAATAAGCAATACTTAAAAAGAAAAGAAATCTCATATATTTTATTTGGACCTGATTATACTAAGCCAAGACATCTACAGAGACAACTGAACCAAACTTGTGGGAACTCACAAACTTTAGCCTGACAGGTGTGGAACCTGCATGGGACCAGAATAGGCCCTCTGCATAGGGAAGACAGTTGTGTAACTTGGTCTATTTGAGGGGCCCCCGGCAGTGGGATCAGGATCTATTATCCTTGGTGCATGGGCTGTCTTTCTGGATCTTTACCTATGGTGGGACGCCTTCCTCAGCCTTGATGCAGGTGAGGGGAGGTTCTGGTCCTGCCTCAACTGAATGTACCAGGTTCTGCTGACTCCCTATAGGAGCCCTTGCCCTTTTGGAAGAAGGGATGGCAGGCAGGTGAGTGGGAGAAGACTTGCTGGGAGCAGGATGAGGGATGACAGGGGGATCAGTGGTTGATATATAAAATGAATAAAAAATTTCTTAAAAAAAATAAATAACTTTGGGATCAGATCTAGGACAAACAACTAATACAGGCTTGAAAATCCAGAATGTGTCAAGTACATATTCTCTTTGGTTAGAGCTCCTTATCTAGTTATAGGCTACTTCTTAGTACCCTTATACAGGAAAGATTCTCAACAGTTATCTATTCAAGAAGAAAGAGAAGGAGGAGGAAGAAAAGAAGAGGAGGAGGAAGTGGACAAAGAGGAAGAAGAATAGAATTTTGTTTACTTCCTCTCTTTATGTATCAGGATGAAGCAGGAAGACTTAAGTTTGGTCAAGCCATGATCAGCTACAGAATGAATCCCTGTGTCAGAAAAAAAAAGAGGTAAATACAAAAATCTTCAAGTATCACCACACCATATCTCCGCCTACTTCCAGTGACAACATCACAGTCACTTTTCCTTAATGTGTATGACTCCTGAGACATAAGCAAATCCTTTTTTTTAAAGTGGGAAAATCCATGCTATTTCTTTGACCCCTCAACATGTGACCTTTTCTTCCTCTACCACACTTCCCATTCCTACCTTCACAATTTGGTTCAACGTCATGCTGAAAGAACAGGATCTAGGGCTAACTCTGATTGTACCCTTGATTATGTGATTGGCATTGAGCATGTTGCTTAATTTCTATGAGCTTCTCTTTCTCACTTGTGACTCAGTAAAGGTGTGCTTTCTGTTTCATGGGGATGCAGTAGACGTTATCTATAGTAGTACACATAGAGGGCCAGGTCTCAGTAAATATTATTTTGATTATTATTTGTAGTCAAACTTCTGTACTTAGCTGTGAGAACTTGTTTTAACCATCTCCTTACATCAGATTGTTTCAATCAACTAATAATATATTAATAGATATATGCTTCAGATTTTGATACATAGAACATAAAGCCAGATGTTCAGAAAATAGTTACTGCTTAGTACCTATGGTTAACATTTCAAGGACCATAGGCATATTTGGTAATTAGACAGAGTTTGCATTACTTCAGTTGTATAGTGCTGGATAATAAATTATCTCAAAGTACAAGGGCATCAGACCAGATACACTCAGTTACTCAAGATGATGAATGTTGACACTCTTGGATTGCTTTCATTAAGAACTTTAATTGGTGTCCAAAACAGTCATGCTCATACATCTGGTGTTGGGGTTAGCCATCATCAGGTCCCATCCTCAAGAAGACTAATGCATTTGCTACACATGACAGGACTCTAGTTGCAATAGAGTAACAACAGGAACTGCAAAGTTTCCCCAGGAGGAGGCTCAGAAGCCACATCATGCTAATATTCATCAAAGCAAATTATAAGGCCAGAGCAGAACCAAGTAGAACAAGAAGTGTTTCTATGTGTAGACATGACAGGGAAAATTGCAAAGAAATGTGCCTACAAGGATGGGAAGTGTTATGGCACCACTACTAAGGGTTAGTGACAGTCCCATCTAGGAGAATAATATTTTAAAAACAAAACAAGAATATAATTACAGAGGAAAACAACTATGGAAGAAATTTAGTCCTTAAAATAACTGAATGCTTGATACAGTGAAGCAAATTCATTATTTTGGCCATTTAGACAATGTGTAGGCATGTGCTTAATAGTTACTACAATTTGAGATTAGAATGTTATAGTTTTTTCAGAAATCTGTAATGACTAGAATATGGGTTTAGTTTATATTTATATTGAAAACAAAACACTTTTTTCATGAATATTTTTGTCATCTGTTTCCTTTATTTATAATTACAGAAAACACTGATTTTCATTTAGAGGTTGGAAAAAGTATCTATCTTATAATAACAGATTTTCTTCTCATTCTAAGACCCTCTGATAGCTAAAGACCCATGTGGAACACAATGTGTTAGGTAATATGTTGTCTTATGTCTGTGTGTTCGTTCTACATATATTTTTTTTGTATATTAGGACATATAACTAATTGTACCATGAGGAAGATCCAGCCTCAGCCTATTCAATACCAAACCAACAAGAGTTGCTTAGATATACATCCTGTACCCACCTCTATATATCTCACATCTGTCTCACATCTGACCACGTGGGGAAAGAGTATTAAAGTAACTAGATGTTCTCTGCTCTTAGATGCATACTTTCTAGAAAAATATATATTATGTGGAATAAACGAACCCCTGTTCTATATGCCATTGTAGGACTGATTGCATCAGAACTATTTTTAATGTTGTAAACAGATGTGAGGCACATGCCGTAGCAAATAACTCCATATCTAGAAGATGTTGGATAATTATTTCTTGCACAAATATAGGACTGCTATATATGTCATATTGGTAATAAAATTAAATTTTCATAAAGCCTTGTTGTGATTCATTTTCCTTCTCTCTATAAAATATTTCAAATTAGTTTCCTGTGTGATACCCTCTACAGTAATAAAAGCAAACAAGGTAAAATACATTAAGCGGCTAAAGTTCATCTGCACGCAGATGTTTTCATAAATACCTTGTGATTAAACATAATGTAAGCACACCATCTAATGATATTTTGGTGTACAAATATATCCAAGGATATTATTTAAATTGGTGATAGGAGCAGCAAAGTACTCATGATGCCAATTTTCTAATCACTGTTGAATGTAAGAATGCACCTGTGAAAATAGCAGTTTTCTGTAAGGCAGTTTCTGTGTTTAACATAAAATAGCAGCAGTTTGATCTTTGATAGAAGATGAAATTGGATTTTCATGCAAGGAAACAACAAATAGTAGCATATTCATTTTCAGCAGATTCTTCTAGTTGACCTCATTCCTGCACTATTTCAGGGGTAGGATAATAGAAGACTTTATTAATCTGGCTTTTTTCTCATATGAAAATAAAGCATATTTTCTTGTGTACAGCCATACTCCATATTCTATCATGTAGGTAAAAGCTTGATAACTTGGCAAGGTAAGGGGAGAGAGAATGTACAAAATCAATCAAGTCCAGTTAACTCTCAATTGCACAGTCAACCACATCATTAAATTCAGACCTGTTGGACCACTCTACAAACACTTTCCTTTTATTTCAATCTGTATGGATTCTCCTGTATTTATGGTCTTTTCCATCTCACTATCCATCTCTACTTAAACATTCATACACAATGCACTATAATTTGTTGTACCCTTGTCACTATTCATACCTTAGAAATACCTCGATTTTGATTCAACCTCCCTTTATTCCCGGTATTTCCTTCCTGGTATAAATTTATAGACATATGTACTGATAGGTAGGTATGTAGTAGGTATGTAGATAGTTCGATAAAGGATAAAAATACATAAATATATGATAGATAGTAGATAGATGATGGAAAAATTGAGGAGAAATTAGCATACATAGATATAGATGCATATGGAACAGTAGATATATAAATATGATCAGATGTAGGTATAAAACTTTCATATATGCAAACATAAAGCCATATATAAAAAGATTTCTCTATTCATGAGCTTCAGCATTTGCTGGACATTCTCTTGTGACAATGCCTCGCACTTTCTCTCACGTTCTCCTCAGTACCTATCCTGCCCAGCAAACCTATGATGAAGTGTCCTATGACATCGTAAGCCTGTAAACATGGCTCCCGAGTCACAGAGATGTGCAACCCATTTGTTCCAGATCTCCAGAAAGCTTTTGCTTTAACTCCATTTGGTTGCCATAGTGGGCATTTGAGGATGAGAATGATAATGTTCCTCTCCAATGCCACTCCCTTCACTTTGGGGCTAGATTTACAAGCTTTTCAGATGTTTTGGGCAATACCCTTCATTGATTATTTCCTCTAGTCCCCAAATTTCTTTTTTCATATCAAGGTCTCCTTTAGATTATGAATAGCATAAGTCTTCATTTTAATACACACACACACACACACAGCCTCGATAAACAGAACACACCAAATAAAACATATAAAAGAAAATAAAACGTAGTAAAAGATGGATACAAAGTTTTGTGGACTTCACCATTTAGCAGTGAATGACCATTTCCAGTCAATCAAACTTTTCTTGTGGATATAAAAAATTAGATTCTAATTCTCAACTTCTATCTTTTCTAGTCCTCATCTTCTCTAAACTGCTACATAAATATCATGAGGAACACTGATCCATTTTTAAATCCCCTCCCGCCTTCTTTACTGTCATGCTTTGATCAACCTAGTCTGTATGCATCCTAGTCTGTTCTCTTTCTTTGTGCTCATATGATATGTTAGCCCTCAGCTTTATTTCTTTCCTAATAGCAGGGAACCAATATGGTTGCCTTAACATGGTTTTCCTGGCGAAATATCAATATCAGTCTGTGTATGTGGAATGCATTTTCTTTCCCCTTGTTACAATAACATACATTAAGATCCCAAATTGTTTTTCTTCTTCCTCTTTCCATTTCTTATTCAGAGCAAGTCCCATGTATCAAAGTCTCAGCAAACCCCTTAACTTTTTACCTCTGCTTCAAATTCAAATCAAGTTCCTTGTCTTTTTCTGGCATCCATTTTATCTTCTCAAATGTCTGTCTGTGCTTTTATTCAAGCCTTGTCCTGTCTTGTTCCTTCTTCAGAGTAAGCAGACATAATAGCCATAGTTTTCATAGACAGATTTATAATCCTCTACTTCTTTTTTAAAGTGTTAGTCTTTAAAGTATAGGCTGCATTCATTCTGAACTAATAGAATTTCTCATTCCCATGTGCCTTCTCCTGTGTAGTAGTATATGGTTCCATCTTCCTGGAATCAAAATTCTCTTATACATGCTATACATAAGAATTGGTCCTCTGATACATTCTTGCATTTCATTCTATGATTAATTAAAGTATTAGTTCCTACACTAGAGATGTAACTCGATGTTAGAATGTTTGTGCATTATCTCTGAGGCCTTGGATTAGATCTCAAACAGAAAGTGAAGACAGATAAAGACAGTGAAAGAGATTTAAATTTTAGATAATAATATGTAAACTCACTTTTCAAAAGCAATGACAACAATCAATATGCTTACTAATGTAAAAAGTAAGTAAATAAAACAGGATTTTAAGCTGAACTATGAAAGAACACGATTTATGTATGCCAGAGCCTGAGCGTTCTACTATCCTTCAACCCTTAGCACCACAATGGTTTGAAAAAATAAATACTTTTCAGATTATTTCTTCTGATAGTAAACATTGGCACAGTCATTTTTCTTATAGTACATCTTATAATGAGGATCTTGGTTTCTATTAAATTAGGCAAGAAATGAAAATTACTGCTGGTTCCACCCACTTTTGCATCACCGTGATAAAATATCTGACAGGAAGAAGCTTTTGATTTATAGTTTCTGAGTTTTTGATTCCTGGCCATTTGAGCTTGTTTTGAGGCCTCCTGTGCTGTTCATTGGAGTGGATGCATGCAGTAGAGCAAAGGTTTCCATCCATGGTGTATGGAAACTGAGAAAGATCAAATTGGCATAGGGTTTAAGAGCATAACCTTTATGACCTATTTACCATCACCAAGCTTAGCCTCTTCAAGTTTTTCCCATCTCCTCAAAGCAATAAGCCATCAATATGCAAGCTGTGAAGATCTACCCCATGTAGAAGATGAAGAAAATGAGGAATAGCAATTAGTAATAATAGATATTTTATGACAAATTTTAAGCTACCCTTTTTCTGTCTCTGTCCACAAGGCAATTTCTAAATGCAAGCAAAATCAGGGTTGCTGCTTGGATTTTCACTGGCTACTGGGGAGGTAGTTCAATGGTAGAGTGATTGCCTCAAATGATACTTCATTACATCAGCTTTATGAATAAATAAATCATTTCCAAATGTCAATATTTTATTATTGATAGCTATTTCCCTGTGCTTTCCCTCCGTTGATTGAAAAGCACATGGGTCTTGGCCATAAATTTGGAAGCCATTCCACTGGAGTATTGATTGTTTCACATAGCAGTGTCACCTTATTGACAATCCTCAGGCAGTTAGGTAATCACACGGATTTTCATAGTTAAATTTCCTATACATTCATATACTATGTGTGTGTTTATTCGTGTGTGTGCAGTAGAGGGATGTGCATGTGGGTAGAGGTACACATGCATTTGTGTGTATGACAGAGCAATCTCAGGTGTCATTTGTCATGTTGTCACATACTGTCCGCCTATTTTTTTGAGACCAGGCCTCTCTTTGGCCTTGAACTCAGCAAGTGGGCTATGCTGGTTAGCAGGTGATTCTCCAAGGATCCATCCATCTCCACTTTCCAGTACTGGGAATGTAAGCTCCAAGCTTCCATGCCTGTCATATTTTGTGTGGATTCTGGGGACTGAACTAAGGTTTTTGTGCTTGCAAGAAAACTACAATAGCAAAATGTTATCAATTAAAGTACTACAGAGCACTGACTGAAGCCTGCATATTGGGTGTTAGAATGTTTAAGTTAACTCTTTGATTCTAAGAAATACACAGTAGTTCTGTGCCCTCTCCACAGTCCAAGGAATGCTGATGTGATGCCTATAAGATTTTTTATTTAATCCTGCAACTCTTCTAATAAGCAAAAATTGTTTCAAAGTAATATTTTAAAATATGCCTTATAGAGATGGTTTTATGTAATTATTGATATGGTAAACACAAGTTCTTACGCTCACTCTGTATTTACCATCTAAAATATGTATCAGTTAAAATAAAGGCTAGTGGATCCCCAGACCAACCTAACATCTTTTAATAAGTAAATTTTGGTGTACATTCTCATAGTGATGCTACCTAGATATGGTAGGAAATGGGAATGAAGTGCCAGGAAAGAAAATAGATGTTTTCACTCCTTCTGCTAGATAATAAAACCCAACATCTATCTTACTTTTGAAATCAAAGCCAGGAACTGTGACACAGCCCAGAGGGGTAAAAAAAAAAAAATCAATATTACGTTTAGTATCTCAGCCCCATGATTCATACTGAAGCTAATACTGTAGATTCAGAGCAGAGTCAGCATTACCAATTCAGACTTGTTTTTCAAGACCATAGCTTGTGACATGCTTTCCATGTGTGGGGTTACATTGTTCCCACTCCCGGAGAACGCTGCTCCATTAAAAACCATGTGCTTTGTGTGCATATGTGTGGGCATGCATGTGCAATGTGCAAGTGGTTGTGTATGCACATATGATATGAAGGAGCAATTTTGTAGAGATGAAAGAAAACGAAAATGCAATATAGGAGATATTTGAAAACTGGTATTGTTTCACTGCCATCTTCTTATGACTGACAGGGCAGATAGAGTGATGAGCAGAGGCTGAGTGACACATGACAGAGCTCCAGGAATTCAAGCCTCCTTTCATTGAACAAAGATGAAACAACTGCCCTGTGCTTACAGAAATATTTTAAAAGGAATAAATATCACAATGGGACGTAGAGTACAGGGTAATATGCTGAAACAATCATCCACGTTTACATTCTTCATATAACACACAATTCTCACTGATGCTTTTAGGATAAATATGGGATTTGGAAAAATGTACCTTATTTCTATTTGTGCTCTGTCCTAAAAGAATCTGTTCAGTTTAAATACAGTTCTGTGATCCACAGTCTCAGTGTGGGCATGGAGTCATTGAGGTCATTGAGCAGTATGCTGTGGAATATCATTCTGTATGCTGTGAATGTGTGTTGCTCTAATTGGTTGATAAATAAAATGCTGATTGACCCATAGCCAGGCAGGAAGTAAGGGGGGATAAGCAGAGAAGGAGAATTCTGGGAAGAGGAAGGCTGAGTTAGGAGATGCAAGCCCACCTTCCAGGGAGCAGCATGTAATGTCATACAGGTAAAGCCACAGAACACATGGTGGCATATAGATGAACAGAAATGGGCTGAGAGAAGTGTAAGAGCTAGTCAGTAGTAATCCTGAGTTAATGGCCAAGCAGTTTTAATTAATATAAGCCTCTGTGTGTTTACTTGAGTCTGAGTGGCTGTGGACCAGGTGGGACACAGGAAAACTTCCAACTACAGCAGTATGAGCAAAGCTTGCATCAGACACTGAGTATGATGCACATCTTGAAATGATGTGCATGTTTTCAACAGGTTTGTGTTTTAGATGGAAACAACTCACAGAGTGAGGGGTAGAATTTTAAACATAAAGTATGACTTTCATATTCAAAGTAAAGTAATGGGACTTGTTCTCAACATCAGCATTTCTAAACTTTGAGAAATGACTGTAAGTTTTTACTTTGAGGGAATTATGATGTTAACCAGAAGTTATTAATGATTGTTGTTGACAGAATCTGAATCTTTAATGTGTGCAAGTCTCTGCATGAATGAGGTAAAGGTTTGGTCACTTCCTGCCTATAATGTTATGCTGCAAAACCCACAAATGGTACTCACACTGGTACTAAGCTTTCTCAAGGAGACTTAAAGTCTTAGAGACCTAAATTCAAAAACCAAATATTAAATGGCAACTCTGGGCACACAGCAATGCGAGTATAGAGTACACACTTGTAGAGACTCCTGTGAACACCACTACCCTCTCAATTGAATAATTTAATTAAGATTCCAGAGTTACTTGGTCTCCAAAATATAAACAAAATTATTCTATTTGAGTAGCACTTTTTTTCTCTGAACAAAAACCCACATATTTTTACATTACCTTTTTCCGAGTCCTTGTGCTTTTTCATATAAGAACATTTTTTACTTTATAGCCTTATAAATTAAAGCAAATGTTTAACTCCTGAATGTATAAACATAAAGGAACAAAGTTAAGCATTACAATTGGAAGAAATGAGGGTCGTGGGAAGGATAGAGTCAGCAAGGAACGGTAACAGAACAACACTTGCTGCTTAACATCATTCGTACAGGCCTAAAAACATCATGTCAGGATTGTAGATACTACATCTCAAGCCAACATGACAAGCCAAGCCCAGGACATATGCAGAACAAAAAGTATGCAGAGAGGCACATTGCACAAGAGAGGACAAGAGGAAACTTTGCTGTAAAGTGCAGAAGTATGAGCCGGCATGCCCACTCATCAACGCTGAGACAGGCCCTGGCACACCCACGGTAATGTTCAAAGGAGACAGACTATTTCATGTTTGGAGCTGGACATGATTACCTCTGTCTGAGTTCTATGTTCTGTTAATTCAGTCCTGAGTATCTGAGGAGTTCCAGGATCCTGTCACAGGTGCCAAAATTGACGATTATTCAAATCCCATGAAATAGTGTAGTATGTGCCATATATCTGCATTCTTTCATATATCCAAGTGACCTCCAAACCACTTACAATACTTGATATAATAGAAACACTATGTACATAGCTGTGGTATGTATTGTTTAGGGAATAATAATCAAAGCTATGCATGTTCAGCCCTAACAATATTTTTCAAATTATTTTATTCTATTGCTGATTGGATTAGTAGGTAGAGAGCCAATGGACTGAGGAGGTTTACTATTTTGTGATATGCTGTGGGATGTTCTGTATGTTAAATGTGTTGCTCTGATTGGTTAATAAATAAGACACTTATTGGACAGTAGCCAGGCAGGAAGTACAGGCGGGACAAGGAGAGAGGAGAATTCTGGGAGGAGAATGGCTCAGACAGAGATGCCGCCAGCAGCCACTATGAGAAGCAGATGTTAAGATACTGGTAAGCCATGAGCCACATGGCAACTTATAGATTAATAGAAATGGGTTGATTTAAGATATAAGAACAGTTAGCAAGAAACCTACCATGACCCTACAGTTTATAAGTAATATAAGTCTCTGTGTGTTTACTTGGTTACTGAGCAGCTGCGGGACTGGCGGGTGAGAGAGATTTGTCCTGACCATGGGCCAGGTAGGACCATGAGCTCTCCAGCTACAGTGAAATGAGGATAATGATGTGGATGTATGAGTTTCAAGGTCTTCATTGAGTGCAAACTTGGTATCAGTGAGGTGAGTCCTCACCCTGCACTGCTCTAAGCCATGGGTAAGACCCAAGCTCTCTTTTAAGAAGGAAGAGTGTGGTGATATTTCATTTGTGCTGAAATGTGGTGATATTTTATTTGTGCTTTAATAAAACTTTCCTGGAGATTAGCGGGAAAAGGCAAGCCATTTTAAGTAAACAAGAAGTCAAGCAGCACATGCCTTTATTTCTATCACTTAGTAGGCAGGGTCTCTGTGTGTTCAAGGACACACTAGGGAACAGAGCCAAGCATGGTGACACATGCCTTTAATCCCAGTATCAACCATAGAGACCTGGAGGTCTGTACAGACAGAGAGAAAGTGACAGAGCTGTGTAGAAAGAGAAAGTGAGGTAGCTGGGTTAAGATAGCCAATGAGAGGGCAGAACAGCAAGGCAATAAAGGCATGGGTAAAACAGGAAGTAACTTGCATTTGGAAGCTGCAGAGTTGGTTAGGTAAGGTTGGCTGGTGGCTTTCCCTATTTCCCTGACCTAAGGCTCCTATATTTGGCTCCATGTTTTTTATTAAAAAGATCATTTAGAGATTTATCTAGAATTTAGAAAGTTCTACAGTGTTCTATGTGTTAAAGGCTTACTTCCCAGAGTGAAGCCATTGGGAGTTGGTAGAACCCTTAAGGGTAATGTCTAGTGGAAAATCTTCTATCTGTTGGAACTGTGCCATGGAGGGGACTGTGTGGCCCTAAGCCCTTGGTATGCTGGCTATGAGGTGATCTGGTTTGTTAAGCAATGCTACCACAGTGTGTCACTTTGTCACAAGCAACTTTGAATCCTGGGAAGCAAAGTAACATTCTTGTCTTTACTAAGTAAAGGTATTCATTCTTGCAATAGGAAACTAAGCAATGAAAAGAAAGGGGATTTCTTCCGGAAGCAGTTCCAGCAGGGAAAGTGTCTGAGCACATGCCCTCAGGGCCAGCAAGTGATGTCACATAACAGAGGCTGAAAAAAGCATAGCCTTCAGCCTCCTACTGAGGCTCATACAGTGGTGTGCTTTATAATTCAATAAGTATAAAAGGTAATTATTGTACCACTCAGGATAACTGAGAAACGATTATAGAAATTTGAAAGCGCTGGCATTTCACTTGTAAAACACTTCCCCACACACATTTAGTATGATTAGCTGTCACTGTGAACTGTTTGTTTGACACTCACCCCATCACCATTTATGCAGTGAACTCTGTATTATGATACTGTTTGTAGGCGTGGCCTTTGGGGAATAAATAGGTCAAGAAGATATTGCCCATAAGGTTAAATGTGTACCTTTATAGAAAGAGAGAGGAGACCACTTTCTTTCTGCCAGGAACAAATGGGGAAATAAAAAAGATAATCACTGCAAACTTGGGAGCCAGTCCCCTGTCAGATGCAGGATCTGACAGCACTTTAACCTTGGGTCAGCCAGGCTCCAGATGTGGTAGGAGCAGCAATTTATTGTTTAAAACACCTATTGTGTGCCATTCTGTTTCAGTAGCCCCATACATCTTAAATAGCCGGCGACAGCTGCCCACATCTCTATAGTGGACTTGCCTAGCATCTCAAATGCCGACTGACTGACCACCACTTAGAATAAGTAAAAGCGACTCCATTCCTCTTTAAAGTATAGCTTCATCGACGAGTGGTTTTGATTCTGTTATGTGATGTGATGTTACTCTTTTTCCCCCTTTTTTCAAATTTAAAACTGTTTTTCCGTTTTACATATCAACCACTGTTCCCCCTCCCTCTACTTCTTCTGCTCATACCCTACCTTTCCCCCACCTCACCCCCCCATTTACTCCTTAAGGAGGGTAAGGCCTCCCATGGGGAGTCAACTAAGTCTGGCATATCAAGTGAGACAGGACCAAGCCCCTCCCCACCTGTATTAAGGCTGAGCAAGGTATCTCTCCATGGGGAATGGGCTCCAAAAAGCCAGTTCATGTACCAGGGATAAATCCTGATCCCACTGTCAGGGACCCCTCAAACAGACCAAGCTTCACCATTACCTACTATATGCAGAGGGTCTAGGGATCTATCCTGGCCCCACTGCCAGTGGCCCCACAAACTGCCCAAGCCAAACAACTGTCACCCACATTCCGAGGACTTAGTTCAGTCCCATGCAGGTTCAGCTGTCAGTCCAGAGTCAGTGAGCTCTAACTACCTTATGTCAGCTGTCTCTGTGAGTTTCCCCATCATGATCTTGACCCATTTGCTCATATGACCACCCTCCTTCTCTTCAATTGAACTCCGGGAGCTCCACCCGGTGCTTAGCTGTGGATCTCTGCATCTGCTTCCATCAGTTACTGGATGAAGGTTCTACGATGACATTTAGGGTAGTCATCGATCTGTTTACAGGAGAAGGCCAGTTCAGGGACCCTCTCCACTATTGCTTGGAGTCTTAGCTGGGTTCATGCTTGTGGGTTCCTGGAAATTTTCCTAGCACCAGGTTTCTCCCTAACCCCATAATGGCTCCCTCTATCAAGAGATCTCTTTCCTTGCTCTCCCTCTCTGTCCCTCCCCCAACTTACCATCCTGTTCCCTCATGTTCTCTTGCCACCTCCCCTTACCTCCTTGCCTCCCCCCTCCATCCCACCAGGAGATCTTATCTATTTCTCCTTCCCAGGGGGATCCATGCTTGTCTCTCTTAGGGTACTCCTTATTACCTAGCTTCTCTGAGGTTGTGGATTGTAGCCTGATTATCCTTTGTTTTACATCTAATATCCACTTATGAGTGAGTACATACCCTGTTTGTCTTTTTGGGTCTGGGTTACCTCACTCAGGATAGCTTTTTCTAGTTCCATCCATTTGCCTGTAAATTTTGTGACGCTACTCTCATGTGACATTTTACATTATAAGACTAGTACTCAAAAAAGAGGAAAGGGAAAATTTGTCACACCAGCCCCCTCTGTTGCAAAGCTGTCCCTTAGAGCAACATTTTTTGACATCCCTCAGGCTGCTTCTCTTTCTGTGAAGCTGGTAGGGAAAGGGCTTTGGGAAGAGGTTCACGGACACTTTATAACTGGCTGTGAGAGCTGTTTAAACTGCTTCCAGTGTTGTCAAAAATCCCCATCTGGGTGGACAGAGCAGATCCCTCCTCTGTTCCTGCTTGTTCACCCATTCCAGATGTGAAAGTGTGGATTTGGAACACCCTTGTCACCTTTTTCTTTTCCACGAGAAGAATAACTAGTGATGAAAGAAGATGATGAAGATGATGATGATGATGATGATGATGATGTGTGTGTGTGTGTGTGTGTGTGTGTGTGTGTGTGTGTGTGTGCTGATGTAGTAAAATCCTAGTCAGTATTTCTGACATTTTCAGTTGGAACTAAATACTCTTTCTCTTTCATATTATAATACCCGGATGAGGGTTACCTATGGTTTTCATATTATGATCTTTTATTGTTCTGATTATTTCAACTCATAGTTTGCTTTGAGCATAAATAACATGTATGTTCAACTTCCATGGAATCGTTTGCCATTGTTTATGGAAAGCCAAGCAGCTTTGTAATCACATATGCAAAGGTTTAGATAGAGAAACCATCCTACTGTCAAATATTCGGTCACAGTTATTGAATACCTGGTATGTGTCAGGCCATGAAAAGTCACGGCTGTGGCAGCTTGGGTCCGTGACATTCAGGTTATAATGGCACCTAAGCAAAAGCAAAGTAGAGTAAAGGGGCACTAGGGGAGGTTTCTGGGAAGGAGCCACACAGTGGCTCTGAGGGAATGATGCGCCAGGCAGAGCTGACAGCACGTGCTGTTGTACTGAGGACAGGAGCTTCTCCATGAGAAGCAGTGAGGAGAACGATGTGCATTAGGGGACGGAATATGGAGTGCACATGAGATCAAGTCACATTGGTAAGTCATCTGCAAACTTTGCTTTTCACCTAAGTGTGTCAAATATGATGGCACATAATTGGGCGCTTACTGCTTGTAAGGACTACAAGGACAGTGTCTGAGAGGCTTATTGCAGATTCAACATAGGGAACTAACTATTCTCCATTTTATCTACTTCTTCTCTACCGTCTGTTCTTGGCTTTGTGGCCTTGGTACCTCACTGCAATCTGAACGGCTTGCTGCCCTGTGTCTGAGAAGAGGCTAGACATACAGTGGACCAGTTCCCCTTTCCACTTCCTTTCCTGGTGCTATATTTCTGATTCCACAAACAGCTTTTTAGTGAAGCCCTCCTTGGTTACTTTATCTTAATCCTTTCACCACCCCATCCTCTCCCCCAATCAGCTACGTCGATGGCAATGGTTCTCCATAGTTGCGCAAAGATATTTTTGTTTCCCAAGATTTATTCACTGTTCATCAATATGGACAATTTGAGACAAATTGAGGTGATACATCACGTCCTGTGATAATGCTTGTGTAGTAAGAACAAAGTTTACACTGTGGGTTATTCTCAAGCACTAAATATGTTATGACTAGTTATAGCTAGAGTTTTCCTGCCTGGCCCACAGTCAGGATAAATCTCTTTCACCTGCCAGTCCCACAGCCGCTCAGACCCAACCAAGTAAACACAGAGACTTATATTGCTTACAAACTGTATGGCTGTGGCAGGCTTCTTGCTAACTGTCCTTATATCTTAAATTAGTCTATTTCTATATATCTATACCTTGCCACATGGCTCGTGGCTTACCGGCATCTTTACATGCTGCTTGTCTTGGTGGTGGCTGGCAGGCAGTGACTCCCTCTGCCTTCCTGTTCTTTTAATTCTCTCTGTTAGTCCCGCCTATACTTCCTGCCTAGTCACTAGCCAATCAGTGTTTTATTAGCAACACATTTGCCATACAGAACATCCCACAGCAACTAGTCACCATGCCAAGTAATAGATATGTACATCTTACAGGGTTACACATGACTACTTTTAGAGCTACCAAACATAATCCAGGATGAGCTCATTCTACTAAAAATCCTTAGCTTTATATCTTTTGTCATATAAGGTTAAAGTCAGAGGTTGCAAAGATTAGAACCTCAATCTGTATTTGAGGATTTCACCATTCTGTCTCTGTTTGGGGGACATGTAGCAGCTTTAAAGCCTTTTCTTCCTTCTGAACTTGGCCATCGTGGCTTTCACTTTAGTCAATTTTTGCTCAGGAGTTCAAATGCCTAAATATATTTCATATTTGATTTTGTCAAAGCTAAGAAATCCATCCACATATCTCAATGATAATATATTAATTTTTATTTGTTCAGTCCAAAATGATTTTGTCCTGACAATATAAAAGTACTCAATTAAATTCCATAATCCTCTGGGAAGACAGAACCTTGAAAAATAATATCTCATTAAATAACCTATAAAGTTCAACATGTCAGGATTCAGGGACTCTATGTTAGCTTATAATATTATCTCTGGAAATTGGCATATAGTCATTTTCTGTTTGACAAAGTTTAATGTTTTGAAATAAATCCTAATTTGGTTGAATCCCTGGATCTGTTTCAGAATACAAATTTTATCAAGAATAGATTTAAATAGTTCATCAGGATAAAGAAGCAATATACCTAAATGTCTGTATCTTTGTCCTTCTGTG
>CABHPQ010082699.1:0-10214 GCA_902168405.1 Peromyscus aztecus
GGCGCACGCCTTTAATCCCAGCACTCGGCAGGCAGAGCTAGGTAGATCTCTGTGTGTTCAAGGATACAGCCGGCATTGGAGACACACGCTCCAATGTGTGTCCGGAGGTCTGTACAGACAGGCAGTGACGAGGCAGTCACGCAGTTGGGTTTATGACCAATGAGAAGGCAGAACAGAACTCTATTTAAAGACGAACGCACAGGAAGTAGCTCCTTTTCGGAGAGGTCTCTTGGCGGAAGAGGCTAGCCGGCAGCAGGCGGGTAAGGCTCTTAGCTCTGACCTCTTGGGCTTTTATCTTTACATTGGCTCTGTGTTTCTTATTTAATAAGACGGTTCGTTACATCTACAACAGGGCTTTAACCAAGCTCAGGTGTGCTGGATAAAGGAGGGAGGGTCCGCCTGGTGCTTCTTCTGTCACTTTAAGGAAGGGAAGAGAGTTCAGCTGTTGGGATGGATGAGCTGCTTTCTGTGTGTCAACACTGGTGTATGTGGGGGGCTCCTTGGCGGGGGGCGGGGGGGGGGTTGCCTGAACACTGGGGGGAGGTGTTCCTTTTCTACCACTGGCGCCAAAGAGTCTTCTAGTATTTACCCTGTGAGCAGAAAATGTACTTTTCCTAACTTTCAAGCCCCAGGGGAGTTAGAATATTTTTTAAATTTACTTATTTTTTATTTTATGTGCATTGGTGTTTTGTTGTGGGTATCAGGTTCTCTGGAACTGGAGTTACAGCAGTTGTGAGCTGTTGCGGAATAATCTTTTTGTACACTGTGAAGATGTGTGTTGGAATCCCTAGCCACTCCTCCAGCTACGTGACTGCGCATGTGCTGTCCAGTAGCCAGGCAAGATGCTCAGTTAGCCTAGAGCCTTATGTCCTTCGTAATCTGTGCGCTGAGTGATCACGTAATCTGCGTGCATCGTGATCATGCAATCTATGCTCATGCGTGGCATAGCTACGCAAGCCCAATGCGCATGTGCGGGGGACGGGGGAGACCTCTAAAAGCAGGTTCCACCTATTCCTTCTCTCTCTTCCTGCACGGTCATTCCATAGGCCTATGCACATCTTTTCTATTCCTTTCCCTTAATAAAAGCTTACAGTGGGTTTTTTGTGCCTCATGGCTTCTCTTGAGTGGTAAACAGCACTGCTCAATAAATAACAATGTGTCTTTGCCAAAACACCTTCTGACTAGTTTAATGAAGAGCTGAATGGCCAATAGCTAGGCAGGAAGAGAGGTTAGGCAATCTGGGGACAGAGAGAGCCCTGGGAAGAAGGGCAGAGTCACCAGCCAGACAGAGAGGAAGCAGCATGAGGAGTACAGAGCAAAGGCAACCGAGCCGGGCGGTGGTGACGCACGCCTTTAATCCCAGCACTCGGGAGGCAGAGGCAGGCGGATCTTTGTGAGTTCGAGGCCAGCCTGGTCTCCCAAGCGAGTTCCAGGAAAGGCGCAAAGCTACACAGAGAAACCCTGTCTCAAAAAACAAAAAAAACAAAACAAACAAAAAAAAAAGGCAACCGAGGCACATAATAAGATATAGATTAAAATATATGGGTTAATTCAAGTTATAAGAGCTAGTTAGAAACAAGCCTAAGCTATGGGCTGATCTTTTATAATTAGTAAGACATCTCCATGTGGTTATTGGGGAGCTGGCAGGCAGGACAGAAACATCCACCTACAGAGAGCTGACATATGGGTGCTGGGAATTGAACCCGGGTCCTCTGGAAGAGCAGCCATTGTTCTAAACCACTGAGCCATCTCTCCAGCCCCATGGGAATTAGAATATTAAAAGAGAAGAAAGGGCAGATGTTTGGGAAGGCTGCACTCCCACCTCCCTCACAAACTGTCCTCTTATTTCGATATGGGACTTAACTGCTGTTTCCCCCAGACTGGATGGAGATGGACAACCGTGGATTTTACACTTTAACTGGGTCCAGTAGCATTCCAACCATCAGGAGTGTAACAGGTGTGTCTTCAAGAATTCAACCTACGGGGCCATCTCAATGCCTCGGCAGGTAAGGACACTTGCTGGCATCTATTGCTGTGGGGTTTTTGTGTTGTCTGTCGAGATGAAGTCTCCCCGCACAGTTCTGGCTGGCCTAGAGCTTGCTACGCAGCCCAGGCTAGCCTTTCACCAGGCCCTAGTGATGGTGGGATCACAGGCCTGGGCAATCTCAGCTGGCTAGATCTTCTGTCTTCACAAGAGCTGGTAAAGGACCTTTGACCCATCCGCTCCTGCCGTACTTCTCTATGTTCTAAAATCTGGGTGTTAAATTCAGCTGTACATTTCACTTTCCAGCAAAGAGGGTGGGGGAGACACTGAAATCTAAAACCAGAGTTGAAGGATCCTCAGCATTTGCCATTCAGTTACAAGACATGGCATGTAAGTAAACATTCTGTTTACTTACTAGGATTTCAGTTGAAACACTCGGGCAGGGAGGGCCTGGGAGAGAATCAATGGTGATTATAAATGGATTCCAGTAACTATTGTTTTCCCCTTATTTGCTGCTACTAGAGCTTGTTAGAATAAAGTACTGGTCCCCAGTGCCTACTAGATCCACCCCTGAACCTCTTGACTCTATCAGCTGTGAAACAAACACTACTCCACTGTGCGTGGATCACATCTGAGGATGTGAGTTGTATCTGTACGGTTCCATCTCTATGAAACGATGCCACTTCTGTCTCTGCGGAACGGGGCATCTGGGCTGTTTAAGAGCATAATCAGCAAGGACACAGGCTGGCTGGTTGCAAGGATTCCAAGGCTACCACAACTGCAAGGGTAGGGGCTTCAGCCCACCTTCCCACCCCTTCTTCTAGTAGGCACTAGGGGATCTCACAGGTAGCCGAATAGACATGTGTGCAACCACCACCAAGGCAAGTTCCTCCCACTCCCTGCAAGGAGGGCTCTTTTGGAAAGCACTTGCCTGCCCTCCGCCCCTCCCTTCCTCCTTCCTTCCCCCCCACTCCCTTCTTCCTTCTTTTGTTTGTTTGTTTTATGAGACAGGGTCTCACAATGTAGCCCAGGCTGTCCTTAAACTCACCTTCGTTTCCGGCTTCCAATGCTGGGATTCCAGGCCTGAGCCACCACCCTCTCAGCTGGAGTTCAGTGTTTGAAATAAGACACTGAAATAGTCTCATTGGAGATAACTAATTTATAGGGGTTTCTTTAAATCATTCTATGATTTGGTGATTATTTGACCTCAAATTAATTGAGTTTTGGGGTCCCTGACAGCCTTAATCTGGCCTCACAGTCAGGAAACAAAGGGCCCAGACCAAAAGAGGAGTCAACCTCTTTTGGGATTGATTATCAGTTGACTTTTTGCAAGTCCCATAATAGGTGTCGTGATTATGCGTATGAATTCTGCTCCCAAGTCCTTCCCTAGCTCATACTGTAGGTTATTTATAAACTTACACAAAGCCTGAGAAATACTCTTGAGCCTGAGACAATCAGAATGAAAGCAAACAGGGAAGAAACCGTTGTTAATGAGAACATGGAAAAGTTAGACCAAGATAAGCGGACGACACAAACAAGAGAGCTCCAGGTTGAAGGGACCCTAGCCAGCCCGAGCATGGTGAACATGGCTCTGGCGGGCCTGGCCCTTCTCCCCCATTCCCTCTGCCTTGAAAAAAAACAACCTTGGATCACAATTCCTAAAGCTAGCCACCAAGGTCTATTCCCTTATTCGACCACTTCCTCCTCCTGAGACTGACTGCCAAGGTCCAGCTATCAAAGTACTGAAGTCCAGCAATCAGAAGCCCCCTTTGGCTCACCTAAATTAAACACCTCATCCAAACATGGGTTTCCCCTTGTATCTTTATAAACCACCATTTTCCTATGGGCCATGTCTGTGTCCTCTCGATTCAGAGACTGTTCTTTGTCCCCCTCTGGTTCAAAAACCCCTCCCCTTCCCTTGTCCCCTCCCCTTCTCCCTTGTGCCCTCCCCTTCCCTTGTCCCCTCCCCTTCTCCCTTGTCCCCTCCCCTCTCCCTCGTCCCCTCCCCTTCTTCCTTCTCTGTCTCCTGTCCTTGTCTCTTATTCCTGCCCTCTGTCTTTCAGGGGCAAATAAATCTCTGTGCTGAGAATTTGGTCTTGGGGTGTCCTGAGCCGACACCAGCCTCGCGCATAGGTATGTACCAGACCCAAGTTCAGTTGGGAACACTCAGAGGTGAAAACCAATGAACACAAACCACCATGTCCTTGCAGGCTTACACTGTCTGTCTGTCCCTACAGGCTGACACTGTCTGTCCTTGCAGGCTTACACTGTCTGTCTGTCCCTACAGGCTGACACTGTCTGTCTGTCCCTGCAGGCTGACACTGTCTGTCCTTGCAGGCTGACACTGTCTGTCTGTCCTTGCAGGCTGACACTGTCTGTCTGTCCTTGAAGGCTGACACTGTCTGTCTGTCCTTGCAGGCTGACCATCTATGAGTATGATGGTTAATTGTATGTCACTCTGGCTAGGCTTTAGTACTCAGTTGTTTAGTTAAAGACCCATGTCTCTGTGTGTGTATTTTCTGGGTGTGATTAACATTTAAATAAGCTGACTTTGAGTAACTTCACATCCAGCTGGGGTGTGCTGGCCTCATTCAATCAGTAGAAGGCATTATGTCAAAACTCTGAGTTTCTCCTGAGATGGAAGGAATTCTGCCAGACCCCGCCCAAGTCAAGACTGCAGAATCACCTCTTCCCTAAACCTCCACTGTAAAGCATGTTTGGGGCAGCTAGTCCCGCAGGTGCATAAGTAAGGCAGTTATTGAGGGTAAACCTAGCTCTATAAATTGGTTCTGTCACTCTGGAAAACTCAAGCTGAGTGGGGTGTAGCACACCTTCTCTGGGCCACCAACCAGCTCCCAAATCATGACACGGAGACTTCTTATTAGTTAGGAATGCTCGGCCTTATCTTATGCTTGTCCCACTAGCTTTCATAACTTAATTTAACCTGTTTCTCTTCATCTATGTTTTGCCTTGGGGTTTTTTACCTTTCTTCTCTTCTGTATGTTCTACTTCCCTGCTTACTCCATGTCTGTCTGTCTGGCAGCTGCCTGGCTGACTGGCCCTGGACGTCTCCCTCTTTCTCCCTCATTCTCTTATCCCTTCTATTCTCTCTGCCCACCAGCCCCACCTATCCCTTTACGGCCTAGCTATTGGCTGTTCAGCTTTCTAATCAGACCAATCAGGTGCCTTAGGCAAAGCAACACATCTTTACGTCATTAAACAAACACAGCAATGACACACGTACCACACCTTTACCTTGTTAAAGTAACATTCCACAACAGTGGGGAGGTAGGTGTTGATAATATTTCTGAAATATTTATTGATTTCTTTTTTCTGTTAGGTATTTTGTTGTTGTTTGCTTGCTTGCTTTTCAAGATGATACTTGCTATGTAAACACATGCTGGCCTCAAACTCATGATCTTCCTGCCTCTGCCTCTCTCACGCTGGCGGCACACATCTGTGCCGCCACACTTGGTTCTGACTGACACTTATTTTCCCATTATTCTCCCCCCTTGTCCATTCCTCCACCCACGCTGCCTGGTACCTACTCCCCTCTCCATTAAAGTAGTTGTAACAGAAAGAAAAAAATCTTGGCTTTGGTTTTTAAAAACCTAAAAGCCTTAGGATTTGGTAACAGAGCCTAGTTGTGAAATGTGGAGTTTGAGGAGAACAGGTTTTCTCTGGATTAGAAAGAAGTGCCCCAGGCCTATGGAAGTGGGAGATGGAGGAATCATGAAGAGACCACAGATGTGCCTTCCGTCCTGAAGATCCAGTAGGGATGAGCAGAGGCCAAGAGGAAAGGAAGCGATGGCCTGCATGGGAAATGGCTGCACCATGAGTCTGCAAAAACTAGTTCATACCCAGCCAGGAGGGGAGTCCTGACTTCTACGTGGGGTATGAAAGCCACCGGAAGACTGTCGTGAAGGGCAGACACCAGGAGCGCAGCTCGGCAGTGATCTGCCCGCTTTGGTGACCTCAGTGGAGAAGACAAGTGATGTTGCAGTGGACCTAAAGACAGGCGCTTCAGGCCTGTGAGCCGTCACCTGGTGTACTACGACTGAAATTTCCTCCACTCCATAGGATGGGAACTCAGCAGTATGCATTTTAGTCACTCTAAGTACGACAATGTCCCGTAACAGTTACTCCAACTGAAACTTTCCATCTTCCAGGAAGCTCCTGAAGCAGGAAGATAAACAACTAAAAATAGCTTCAGGAAGTCCCCGAACCCCACCAGACTCACTAGGCCCCACCCTGCCAGAGTAAGCAATGAAGTCTGACGGCCCTCCTCAAGAGGAATGGAGCCTTGCAGCAGCAGAAACCAGCTGAGCTGCCTGGAAGAGGTTTAGATCAACTGAGGCACCTGGAAAGGTCGCTCTCCAGCATGCCGAGCTGCCCACAGGCTGTGGGGTGTGCTCCAGGTCCCAGCTTTGTGAGTTGTAACCAGGCATGAGCTGGGCCTCGGTGATGCAGCTGTCTAGTCATTTCTGCTCCTGTAAGTGACCCCTCACCCACATCCCTGTAAGTAACCCCAATAAAACACATTAGTTCACCAAGTTGGACATTGGTGGTATCCACGTTATGGTCTGTCATGAGCTTCCTATGCGGGTTGAGTAGACATGTGTTGCATCTCCCCAGGAAAAGTTCTCTCACACAACAGACAAGGAGCACACAACAATGGGACAGCTACGGGGACTGACGGGTGGCCGTGAGGGCGGATCCCAGCGAGAGAAGGACAGGCAGCCCGAGATGCAGTTGGACAGATGGATGGAGGCTACATTTCACATTTCACAGGTTGTGTGACAGAAGCCGCAGAACTCAGACTCAAAGCAACAAGGGGGAGATGCTGAAGGCTTGGAAGCAGGTCACATTATTTGTCCCGTGGGCAACGTCTCGGAGGTTGAGATGCTACTGAAGTTTGCAGGGGACAGATGGTGACTCAGGCCTGGGACCGGCAGAAGGGCAAGTGAGTGGAGTCTTAGTCCATGTCGGTGGCACACCGTACAGGTCTCACCATTGTGCTACATGGGGAGATGAGGGAGGGGCTGGAAAACTCTAGTTTCTGTTTGAGCAACTGGTGGATAAAGGAGGCTGTTTGCTGAGGAGGATTGTCTGGGAGAGTACAGCACAAGTTAGGAAACCCGGATGTCCTGAGATGACCGAGACACCGGGGAAACGCTGGGAAGTACCAGGTAACCAGAGCTGGACTGGAGGTGGAGCCAGGTGTCTCCAAGTCTTCTTCATTGCCTGTGGTCTGCTTTTGATTCTCCTGGGCGACTCCCATAGTGCCTGTAGGCCTCAGCTTGCTTTCTTAGGAAGTGACGCTCACCCCAGTGTGAATTAGTGTGATTTAGGCTCCCCACCAGCTCCCTGTTCAAATTCTCCCCTCAGAGCACCTTCGGTGGTTTGACATTACATAATGTATTGGACTCAGGAGATGGCTCAGTTGCTAAGGTGCTTGCTGCATGAGGACCCGAGTTCGAGTCCCAGCACCGCATAAACAGCTGGATACAGCAAATAGCCTGTGCCTTTAAACACCAACACCGGGGAGGCAAAGACTGCGGCTCACTGGCCATGCAGTCTAGCCGGTCAGGAAGCTCCAAGTTCAGTGAGAAACTTTGTCTCAAGAAATAAAATAGGGGTTAGGACTTGAGATAGCCCAACAGGTTGAAAGTGCGTGCTGTGTAAGCCTGACAACCTGAGTTTGATTCCTAGAACCCAAAGTACAAGGAAAGGACCAACTCCTAAAAGTTGTCCCCTGACATCCACATAGACACATGGCACATGAACACCTAGACACACACACACACACACACACACACACACACACACACACACACACACACCATATGTATACACAATAATAATAATTAAGCTAAATTCTAAAAATTGAAATGAGTGACAGGAAAAGCATTAGCTCAGGACCCCCCAAGACAAAGGAGATTTATTTGCCCCAGAGGGATGAAGGACTTCCTCTGGATTGAGAGGAGACACATGTGGACCATAGGAAAATGGTGGTTTATAAAGATACAAAGGGAAACTCCATGTTAGGATGAGGTATTTAATTTTAATTGGACATGTTAATTAGGTGAGCCAAAAGGGGCTTCTGATTGCTGGACTTCAATACCTTGACAGCTGGACCTTGGCAGTCAGCCTCGGGAGGAGGAAGTGGTCAAATAAGGGAATAGACCTTGGTGGCTAGTTTTAGGAGTGTCATCCAAGGGGTTTTTAGCAAGGCAGAAGGAACGGGAGACAAGGGCCAGGCCTGGCGGAGCCACATGCTTGAGTGGGGTAGTGTCCCTTCGGTGGGGGCTGAGGAGGTGGCTCTGTCTGGTGGCTGCTGGGACAGCAGGAACACCGGCTTTCAGATCCCTGTCACCCTGTCTGTGACTCTAGCACTGGGCCTGGAGAGAGGCAGATCCCAAGAGCTCTTTGGCCTGCCAGTCTTACCAACTGGTGAGTTCTGGGTTCGGTGAGAGACCTGCCTCAAAAAATACGGTCAATGGAGGACACTGACCTCTGGCTTCTACACGCATGTGCACACACATGTATACTCACTCACACACACACTATATGTATATGTATATGTATATATATCCATAAAACTTTTTAAAAATTAGATGAAATGATTGAGAAAGACACTTGATGTTAACCTCTGGCCTCTACACACATATGCACACAGTCTCATATGTATCCCCACATGCATGTATGCATGCGCACACACAAATAAGTAAACGTTTGTGCTTGCTTGTTCCTTAGTGATTAATCTCAGCCAACACTGAGATGTGCTGGGGAAAAAAAATTGACTTTTTTTCCTTATAGTGAAATCACGTGGGCCCTAAATTTTAAGGAAAAAGAAAACCCAGAGCTGAGTGCAGAGAAATACTTAGCGGAGGAGCGGCTGAGAGCAGCCGGGCTCAGCAGGGTGTTCCGGACACTCTGGGACGCAGGAGACAAGGGCCTCTCACCCCCACCATGTCACTCTCAGATTCTGTTGAGAGGTCATGTATGTAAAGCCTAGGTTTTCTGGATTTATAGCAGGAAGCATGGAGGCTTTTGCAAGAGCAATTTAAATGGAGCAGTGCAGACAGAGGGTCGGTTGCAATGACCGACAATGACTGAAAGTTAGGAGCGGGAAATAATGTGAAGAAAATTGTTTCAGGACATTTTGCTGCTGGAGAGAAAACTAGGGCAGCAGCTGGAAGGACTCATAGGGCTGAAGTGGGCATCCCAGGAGCTGTGCGGTACGGACTAAGGGTGCATAGGGCTAACGTGGGCATCCCAGGAGCTGTGTGGTACCGACTAGTGTGTGTCTCCGTGTACGTGGGAGCCATGCTTTGAAGGCATACACTAGGAAGAAACAGACAGAATCAAGGGTGAATATGGAAAATGAGGAGAACTAGGAATGTAGCTCAGTGGGTAGAGTGTCTGCCTGGCATGCATGAAGCCCTGGATTTGATTTCCAGAGCCATATAAAGACCCGTGTAGTGAAGAACCAGCCTGCCTCCATTTTAGGCTTAAAAGCCATCTTAAAGTAAAGACAAACTTGGCTCATTCCAGTCTATGATTAAACCTGTTTCTCAAGGATTGGGCCATGCCCCACCTGTAACCTTAACTACGAATGGTTCTGTGCTGCCTGTTCCAGGAAAGGCAATCACGTCTTTGTTTCAAACAGCTAACAACCATCTTGAAACCCTGCCTTTGTTTCAAAGGGTTGTTATGACTACCTGTTGTGATTACATTGTTTACTGTTATGTTCTGCTCCTGTAACTCCACCGATTTCCTCCCATTTGGAAAACCCCTACCCTGAGCCACGAAAGTCTTGTCTTCCTCACATTCCATACTGACCTCTTGAACCCCACCTCAGGGGGGAGGCAGCCCACGGACACTAATAAAAAAGCTTACTTTAATTAACTTGACCATGATGATTTGGGTGGGTAGCCTTTCTCCTCCCATCTTTGGGATAACAGTAGTGACACAACACTGTAATCCTTACACTTGGGGGGTGAAGGCAGGAAGGTCAGAAGTTCAAGGTCATCCTCCATTGAGAGGCTAACCAGAGCCTGGGCTAGGCAAAATGTTTTGGTTTTTTGGTTTGTTTGTTTGGTTGGTTGGTTGGTTGGTTGGCTGGTTTTTTGGTTTTTCGAGACAGGGTTTCTCTGTGTAGCTTTGCGCCTTTCCTGGAACTCACTTGGTAGCCCACGCTGGCCTCGAACTCACAGAGATCTGCCTG